>QXEO01000668.1:662618-791877 GCA_007115705.1 Dactylis glomerata
GAAGAACTTCTTCTATGGCGTCCAGAGGCATTCTCTGCCCTCTGGCCGGGACAAAGGACTCCCACTGATCCCGTCGACCTCGGCAACGATCTGCAGCTGGCCAAGGTTCGCCTCCGGGAGTGGCGAGATTCCGGCGCGAGGGTTGGAGCTGACGAAGCTCTCAGCTACTTCTTGTCCTGGTATGAAAAGGCTGACTTGGAGACTTTGCGCACTGTGCGCGAAGGATCCATCTGGACCACGGATCCGGAACATATCCGGCGCCGGCGAGAGTTGGCCCACAGCTATGTGGACTATGCCGACACCGACGCCTTCGTTCGGGATATCCGTGAGCCGGAGAAGAAGGACGATGCCGGGACATCTGCCGCTGCTGAGGGCTCCGACTCCAGCCAGGATGAAGATGAAGCTGAAGAGGCCGACACTGATGTCCCGGAACAGGCATCTGCCCCGGGCGGAGGTGATGGCTCCATTCCATCTGCTGGGTCCGGCACTCCTGAAGCCGACATCTCCACCGCCACTGCTCCACCAGCCGGCGCCTCTGCTTCTGCCCCTGGTCCTTGACTTTGCAGCATAAAAACTTTAAGTTTTATCAGATCCCCGGAATGCCGGGTGCAGTTGTAATATACACGCTTAATTTCCTTTGGTTTGCTTCCTGAACAAGTTTTATCTTGGTTTGCTTGTTACTAATGCCGGATCATCTTTTGGCTAAGTCACCGAGTTGTTTTCCTGTTTCCTCAATTTCACAACCTTGGCTGCTTGTCTACCTCAATTGGCTTTCGACGTATGAGTCTCAAGGTTGCTTCCTCGAACATACAGTACTTTAACTTTGAGACTTAGACTTCAAATCACCCGACACTTTAAATTTTAACTTTAGCTTTAATGAAAATGTCGGTTCGCTTGCTTTGTATTTCCTTAGCCGTTTTCCATGTGTAGACAATCTCCGGCATCTACTCTTGCTAGCCATGAAGCCGGGTTTCGGACAGCAGCTGAGTCGAAGAGTGGCCTTTGGTGCCGACACATTACTAGGCCGACATATGAAACATTCAAATAAAGCCAGCCGGCATATAACAAAAAACTGTAAATAAACAACAAATATACCTTGGAGCTAGTTACCCGGCTTCTTCGGGATGCCGATATTTCATTCATTAGTCTTGTGCCGGCACAACACGCCGGCATACAAAGGAAAATATGGAAATACATACATTGTGTTGCTCAGGAGTAAAAGGGGCGCAGTAGAGCTATGTTCCATGGCCTCTTGGTTTCTTCTCCGGACCTGTCCGCCTTATTCTTCTTGGGGTCCTGCGCATCTATAAGATAATAGGCATCATTGTGCAGAGCTCTGCTCACAATGAATGGCCCCTCCCATGGAGGAGTTAACTTATGCCGGCCTTCTGTTCCTTGCTTTAGCCGGAGTACTAGATCTCCCTCTTGAAATCTCCTTGGATTTACCTTCTGCGCATGATAGCGTCTGAGGTTCTGCTGATATACTGCTGTTCTTGACAGAGTTATTTCCCTTGCTTCCTCTAGCAGATCAACATCATTTTCTCTGGCTTCTTTAGCCTCTTCCTCAGTATATAGCACTATTCTTGGTGCATCATGTATTACATCTGTTGGAAGCACAGCTTCTGCTCCATACACCAGGAAAAATGGTGTGTAGCCTGTTGATCTATTCGGAGTTGTTCTTAAACTCCACAGCACTGCTGGCAGCTCATCTAGCCAACATCCCGGAGTTTTCTCCAGGGGCTCTATCAGCCGGGGTTTTATGCCGGATAATACTAGCCCATTCGATCTCTCTACTTGGCCATTGGCACAAGGGTGGGCAACCGACGCAACGTCCAGCCGGATTCCCACTTCCTCACAAAATCTGGCAAATGGCCCTTGGGCAAAGTTTGACCCATTGTCAGTGATGATGCTATGAGGAACACCATATCTCAAGATTATATCCTTTAAGAATTTCACTGCTGTGTGACCATCACACTTGCTTATGGGCTTCACTTCAATCCACTTGGTGAACTTGTCCACCATGACCAGGATATGGGTCATTTTCCCTCTGGCCGGCTTAAAAGCCCCGACCATATCCAGGCCCCAAACAGCAAAGGGCCAGGTTATTGGGATAGTTTTCAGGGCAGATGCCAGCTGATGAATCTGGTGGGCATATCTTTGACACCCATTACATTTCCGGACCAAGTTTTCTGCCTCTTGCAGTGCCGTTGGCCAATAGAAGCCATGCCGGAATACCTTTGCCACCAATGCCCTGGACGAAGCATGGTGACCACACTCCCCCTGGTGAATTTCCCGGAGCATCTCCAGACCCTCCGCAGATTCGACACATCTCTGCAATACTCCGGTGGTACTTCTCTTGTATATTTCTTTGTTGATGATGGTATACGCTTTGGATCTCCTTATAACCCGGCGGGCCTCGGTTTCATCCGCCGGCACTTGACCATCCACCATGAAGTTCATGATAGGACGTGCCCATGAGGGCACTTCCCTGACAGTGAACACTGCCTGATCTATTTCCATCATTTCGACCGACACATAATCGATCTCCATGGGCTGCGAAGTCCCCGGGACTGAAGAATCAGTCCCCGGGTATGCCGGAGCAGTCCCCGGGTATACCGGCACAACCTCTTGGCACATTTTACCCTTGCCTTTAGTTTTGCTCCGGAATACTGTACTAACAGCATATGTCGGCCCAGTCCCCGGGACTGAGGAAACAGTCCCCGGGTTATCCGTCCTGGCTCCGGCATCTATCTCCATTGGAACTGCTTCGTCTGGACCTGGCGGGACATAAATGGAGGATGACTCCGGTGAGGGTTTGATCGATGGCTTCCTCAGATGCTCCAGCGAAATGCCGGGCGGGATTGAATCTCGGGAAGACCCCAGCTTGGATAATGCATCGGCTGCATCGTTCTGAGCCCGGAGAACGTGCCGGAACTCACAACCTTCAAAGTAACCACTTAACTGCTGCACTAGGAAACGGTATGATGCCATGTTAGCATCATGCGCGTCCCATATGCCGGAACACTACTGAATCACTAAGTCAGAATCCCCGAAGCACATAATCCGGCGAATTCCTATGTCCTTAGACACCTTCAGGCCATGCACAAGTGCCTCATATTCCGCCACATTATTTGATGCTGCAAAGTGAATCTGCAGGACGTATCTCAGCTGGTCATTCTTTGGTGAACTGAGAACTATGCCGGCACCCAAGCCATGGATTGTCTTGGACCCATCGAAATGCATCCTCCAATAATTGGCATCTGGCAATGGTGGCTCATACTGTATCTCGGCCCAGTCAATAAAGAAATCAGCCAAGACCTGGGACTTGATTGTATCCCTCTTATCGTACTGTGGTGTATATGGTGAAAGCTCTATTGCCCACTTTGCTATCCGGCCGCTGGCATCTTTGTTGCCTATAATTTCCGAGATAGGGGCCTCGGCCACTACCCGGATTGGATGCTCTTGGAAGTAATGCTTGAGCTTCTTGGCCGCCATATAGACACCATAGGTCATCTTCTGATAGTGGGGGTAATTTTGCTTTGAGGTGGAGAGGACTTCACTCAGATAATATACCGGTCCGCTGCACGGTTTTGCCTCCTTCCTCTCGCTCTACTACCACCACAGCACTGACAACTCGGTTGGTTGCCGCTATATAGAGCAACATTGGCTCCCGGGGCATCGGAGACGCTAATACCGGCGCTGTTGACAACAACTGTTTCAATTCTTTGAAAGCTGCATCTGCTTGCGTTGTCCAGACAAATGTGTCGGACTTTTTCATCAACTGATATAACGGCAGAGCTTTCTCTCCCAGCCGGCTTATGAAGCGGCTCAGGGATGCGAGGCACCCAGTGAACTTCTGTACTTCCCTCAAATCTGTCGGCGGCTTCATCCTTTCTATGGCACGAATCTTGCCGGGATTCACCTCAATACCCCGGCTGGGAACAAGGAAACCGAGCAACTTGCCCGCCGGCACACCAAAGGTGCACTTATCCGGATTCAACTTCATCCGGAATCTCCTCAGGTTCCCAAAGGTTTCCCGGAGATCATCTATGAGAGTCTTGCTCTCCTTGGTTTTTATGACGATATCATCGACATATACCTGCACATTTTTATCTATCTGATCGTGCAAACACTTTTGCATACACCTTTGGTAAGTTGCGCCGGCATTTCTTAAACCGAACGGCATAGTGAGATAGCAATAAGCCCCGTACGGGGTAATAAAGGTTGTCTTTATTTGATCTGGCTCATACAAGGGGATCTGGTGGAAACCAGAATAGGCATCTACAAATGATAACAGTTCACATCCGGCTGTGGAATCAATCACTTGATCGATCCGAGGGAGCGGGAATGGATCTTTAGGACATGCCTTATTCAAGTTGGTGTAATCAACACACATCCGCCATACTTTCACTATGGCGGGCTCGTCTTTCTTCTTTTCCACCAAAACCGGATTAGACACCCAATCCGGATGAAGTACTTCCTTGATAAAGCCAGAGGCTAAGAGCCTGGCCACTTCCTCCCATATGGCTTTCCTTCTATCGCCGGCATTCCGCCGGAGCGGCTGCTTCACTGGCTTAGCATCGGGTCTCACGTGCAATGCGTGCTCAGCCAGCTCCCTCGGCACACCTTGCAGGTCCGAAGTAGACCATGCAAAGATATCCCGATTCTCACGGAGGAAGCTGATGAGCTCGCTTTCCTATTTGGGATCCAAACTTGCCCCAACCAGGGCATGGCGCTCCGGGAAAGCTTCATCCAGAGGCACCTTTTTGACTTCCTTACTCACTTGAAAAGAAACGCTGCCACCGGGATTTGTCATGCCCGGCATAGATTTGCCGGCCACGACCGTCTCAGCAATCTCCACTGCTCGCTTGAGCCTCTTCCTCTCCTCTGCAATGATCAGAGTCTCGGCCAGATTGGATCCGGCGGTGGCACATGCCATCGAACGCTTGTAATCACCAATGATGGTGATCACTCCTTTGGGTCCCGGCATCTTCATCTTCAGATACGCCACATGCGTAGAGGCCATGAATTTTGCCAGTGCCGGTCTACCCAGCAAAGCATGGTAGGGGCTCTCCAGATCAACCACCTCGAACATGAGGTTTTCCACCCTGCAGTTATCCCGGCTGCCAAACATCACATCCATCCGGATCTTGCCCATCGGCGCACACGAAAGTCCCGGCACAATGCCGTGGAACGTGGTCTTGCTCGGTTCCAGCATATTTTCCTTGATTCCCAGCTTCTCCATCGTATCCCGATACATGATGTTGATGCTGCTTCCATTATCAATGAGGACCTTGCTGAATCTTACGTTATTAGCCGGCCCGACGAATGTCGGATCCATCACCAGAGCATATCCACCGGGATTTGGCATGATCCGGGGATGATCTGCCCTGTCCCAACCAACAGCCTGGTCAGACCAGTACATCAGCTTTGGCACAGCCGACATAACGGCATTCACCTCCAGACACCGCCGGTACAAGCTCTGCTTGTCTGTTCTCTCGGTCTCAAAGACCATATAGCTCTGATCATACTCCTTGTACTCATTCCGGCCCGCTCCTGGGCCTCCGGCGTTATATTCCGGATTATAGCTCTGGTCAACTTGATTTACGCCGGCATTTCCGGCGTTGCTCTGATTCCCAGGATTAACCGGCCTAGGTGGGACTGCAATCGTATTGGCACCTGTCAACGGCGATGGAGCTGCCGGGACAGAGGGTCTAGCCGGTCCCCAGGGACCTGCACGACCTGCTAATATGTCGTCCAGCCACGAACAGTTCCTTGTCAAATGGTTTGCCGGCTTTCCCGGCTGGAATGTGTGGAACACACAAGGCTTGTCCATGGCAAGACCCACAGTATACTTCGGCCACTGCTTCTTCTGGCCGGCGACTCCGCCGGCATTCTTGTTGGTCCAGACATTCTTCTTCTGGAACGGCTGTGCTTGCTGCTGCGGCTGCTGCTGAGGCTGCTGATAGTCCTCATATCTCGGACGCTGGCTACTGCCGGCGCCCCCTTGCTCTTCCTCCATAGCTGCAACTTGTGCTGCCCCATACCGGTGATCCGGCCTTTCATCTCTTCTCTTGTTCCGGTTATCAGTGCGATAATATTGCCCTGATCTCCCGGCATTGCTGGTGTTCCCCTGGGTTTGCCCCTGTCCTTGTGAATCGAGACTGGGCTGCATGGGATCTCCCAGAGCATAACTATCAGCGATCTTGATTGTTTCGGCCAGCGTGGCCAGCATTTGCCTCTGAAGCTTTTGCCACAGCATGGTGCCATGCCGGCACCCATGAGCGAACCACATGATGGCCTGCTGCTCATTGATTCCTTCGCAGGAATTGCGCAACGTGCACCACCTGGTCAGATAGTCACGGTCAGTCTCATTCACTCCTTGCCGGCAGTTAGCCAGTTGCTGCGGACGGTTGGGCCTCTTGTATGTACTGGTAAAGTTCGACACAAACTGCTCTTCGAAATCAATCCAGCCGTTGATACTCCCGGCCGGCAAATTATTCAGCCATATCCTGGCTGGACCTTCCAACATCTGCGGCACATATCGTACCGCCCATCTGAGGTTTCCTCCGGCGATGTTTACCGCTGTGGAGTAATCCTCCAACCAATCTTCCGGCTTCGTACTGCCATTATATGTCCTCGCGCCACGCGCGAGCTGGAAGAAGTAAGGCACCGGCTCCCCCATAATCCGGGGTCCGAAACACATAGGGCCCGGAGCTCCTTGTCTCTCCACCAACTCTGATTGGTGGATCTTGTCCAGCTTGAAACGTGCATCATTGGCTTCCAAGGACCGAGGTCCAAGCCGGGATGCTATTGGGCCTGCGATCATCTGCTGCTGCTGCTCCGGCTGATGCTGCTCACTATGCCGGCCTTGCTGGTGCTGCTGCTGATATCCCGCCCTGGCAAGGGCGGAATTGCCGTCATCCTCTCGATGTCCCGGATGGCCTGCACCCTGCTGCTGCGCTGCACCTCCGGCGCCCTGTTGCTGACGCCGGGCTGCACTGTTACTCCGGCCACCACCGGCCGCGCCTGCTTCATGCCCGGCCGGCACACTCTGGCCGGGCTTCTTGCTGCCGACATACTTGTCAGCTTGGCCGACATTCTTCTGCACCGTCGCCTGCTTTCCGGCGACAGCCGGATCGTACACCTGGATCTGCTTGTCCCGGCGGCCAGAGGTCACACTTCCGGCACGCCGGGAGCTAGGATGCGGGGACGAGGCTTGGCCCCTCGACCTCGCGCCGGCACCTCCCGCCGACACAATGTACTGAGACGCCCCGGCACCCGGGTTTGCCTTCTTAAAGGCCTCCTGCTGCTTTGTAGCTTCAGACAAAAGTTGGTTAAGCCGGGCTTGCTGCTCACGCAGTGCTTCGCCGGATAAACAAGATAAATCCTTAGCTACCTCGGCCGCCGCTCTAAGGTTCTTTACTGGCGAACTATAGACTACCTTAGGCACAGTACTAGTTGCGGTATGACTCTTATCTCTAGCATCTTTTCCTATCTCAGCATTAAGATTTCTGCCTCTAGTTCTAACCTCTTCTATCCGGCTAGGCCGGATTACTACAGGAGTAAAACCATGGGCTGCCTCATACTCACGGAGTTGCCGGTTAAACCGTTCGCGCTCCTGGTTCATGGCCAGGGCCTCGTCGACGAGGGCCTGACGAGATCCCTCCAGGACCTCCCTTGTCTGCTCCGGATCAACGCCGGATCGCACCGGCTCGAGAAGCCGGTCGATGATGGGAAGAAGAACCTCGCCCCTAGCCGGCACACCGGAAGTGCCGGCCAGGTTCTCCGCATGCTCCAACGGAGGACGCGCCGACCTCTTGACCTTCGGCGGCTCCGGAGGAGAAGCTTCGGCCGCTGCTGCTTTGCCGGCATCTTCCGCCGGCGGCACGGATGTGCCGGCCATCATCACCTCAGCCGGCTCTACTGAGCGAGCGCTACGCCCAGCGTGAGCCAGCCGATGTGACGGAGGATCCGACGCCACCAGCACCTCCTTCCTGCAAATTCTCTCAGTCCCCACGTACACCTCGTGGGAACCGAAAGACATAATCCGGCCATCCCTGGGGAACGGCCGGCCACCGAGACAACCGACGTTGTCACTGACGAAACTGAGCGAGCCTAGCCTCTGGACGAGGCCAGAGACCACGCGCACTCCCGAAGCTGCTATCACAGACCCCGTCCGAATGAACACTCCGCCCAGCATATCGATCTGCCCCACGGTGGGCGCCAAATGTCGTCGTGGTGAAACAACATATGCCATAGGATGGCTTAAATGGGGGCCGAACTAGCTGCTGGAGGATTCGGGAGAGGGGAACGAGCTAAAAAGCACGACAGAAAGAGGCACTGATCTACCCAGGTTCGGGGCTCTCGTAAGGAGATAACACCCCTACTCCTGCTCTACTGATTGTATATTTGGGTCGATGTAGTACACAACAATGGTGCTTCCAAGCTCTCTGCTAGAGAAGGAAGATGAACTGCTAAGTGTAGGAACACAGAGTGACCAACCCTTTACCAGGGCTCCCTATGCCACCTTATATAGTGGTGGCCAGGGTTACAACGGTCATACAAGACCACAAGACACGGGCTACACTCCAAACAGGAGCTGGTGACGATGGCAGAGACCCTTGACTTCGCCCCTGATTGCTCTCGATGGGACGCCATATCCCTGTACCTTGTACCTCTTGAACTGTGGCCTTACCTCTGTGCGGTGAGCTCGTACTTGTGCACAGTGAGGGTAGGTAACCTCCACTGTGCACCCTGCCATCTTACTCTGCTACCATGCTTGGATGTTTTCTTCCTTGATTGTAGGGATGTGACACCTTGGTTGACTTAAGTATCCCGGATATGACCGTTGGCCATACCCAGGACTTATATGCCGGACCAACGACCTACGAGGGTCGGGTAATCCAGCCTCCCCTGCTCCTGCACAACACACCAAATGGTTAGGCCGGCATATCTAAGTATATGCCGGCACACATATACCAGTATTCCGGCTATACCGGCATATCCAAGTATTAGCCGGGATACACACATATGCCGGCCTGGCCGATGCTCTCATATTCCGGCCAGGCCCTTTCTTGATAACTCGGCACAAGTCAACCATAGACTTTGTGTCTTTCTAGTCTCTTGACCCTACCGGGGGTTATCCCCCCGACAGCATACGAATTTGTAGTGGACTCTTTGGAAAAACTTTGGTTTTTTGGACTTGGATGCACGAGAAGTATTCCCTCTCAGAACAGGTGAAGGCTAGCAAAAGACTGGGAGCGACTAACTAAGAGAGCAATAACGGCCATAATCATGCATAGCGACAAAACATTATTAACCAAAGCATAAAGTGGTATCACAAGTCAAAAATCAAATGATCATAGAGGCTTGAGGCGACTGGTTTAAAGTCAAACATGGTGTAAGCATGCGCCAAGTCAACCCAAATAAAGCATCAAAGGAGAATACCACAAAAATATGCTTCTATAAGATAAAAACAACGCATGATTCTTTCAAAGGCACATTAAGCACTCTCAGTTATTTGAGACAAGTCATGCTACAACAACTACTACCAAGCATATAATAAAAATAATATCAAGCATGACATCATAAAGTCTAAGCAACAGTCTAAACAAGCTCCCTTTTTGCATCACTATAAGCTTGAAACAATTTACTCTTTTCCAACACCAATCAACCTTTTTGAAACAACTCCCAAAGATGAAAAGCAACAAATACCAGAGGTCTAAACACACCTAGCTACAAAGAACTAACAAGTTCTGAACAAGAATGAAGGTGAAAAACAAAAGCTAAATGCAGTACTAGAAAAAGAGAAAACTCGTTGAACGATAAAAGTGAAAACTAGAGTGTTCTAGGCAATGAAAATGGAGTGTGTCTTCTCCAAAATAAATATGTTGGGGTCCAACCATTTATTGCAGAAAACAAAACAAAAGGAAACTGAAAGCAAAAATAAAGACGCTCCAAGAAAAACACATAGCATATGAAGCAATAAAAATATAGTGTCTTGAAAGATGACCTGATATTTTTGTTGATGAAGAAGGGGTGCCATGGAGCATCCCCAAGCTTTGACTCTTGTACTTCTTGGATATTTCTTGGGGTGACATGGGCATCCCCAAGCTTGAGCTTTTGTCCATACTTCATCTCATCTCATCATTCTACTTTCCCTACACTTGAAAACTTCCTTCATACAAAACTTCACACAATTCTCATTAGCAACATTAGTTTATGCAAGATAGTAAATCCACTTTTGGTTAGTTTCAACTCAAGTATAACACATATTAACACATAAGCTACTGTAGCAACTTCCTCAAAAGTTCCGTGATCAAAAGAACTCAAAAAGAAAGAGATCAAGAGGCAAACGCAAATAGTGGTAGAAATCTATTTTAGGACAGCAACTTCCCCAAATCTTACCTTCTTTCAATTAGAGGTTGCTCTTGGCACAAAAACAAAATAAAATGATAAAGAGAGGTCATTACAGTTGTAATAACTTCCAAGACTCAACAAAAAGAAAAAGTACTAAAAATAAAACATTGGGTTATCTCCCAAGAGTGCTTTTCTTTTGAGCTAGGCGCAAAAAGTGAGAATCAAGTATTTTCAAATGAAAGAGCATCAACATCATAATTTGCTCTAAGAATAGAATCAAAAGGTAACTTCTTTCTCTCTCTAGGGAAGTGTTCCATACCTTTCTTGAGTGGGAATTGATATTTAATGGTGCCTTCTTTCATTTCAATAATAGCACCAATAGTTCTAAGAAAAGGTCTTCCCAAAATAATAGGACAAGAAGCATTGCTTTCAATATCCAAAACAAGGAAATCAACGGGAACAAGATTATTGTTAACCATAATAAGAACATCATTAATCCTCCCCAAAGGTTTCTTCTTAGCAACATCAGCAAGAGGAACATCAAAATAGCAATTTTCTAACGGTGGTAAACCAAGCATATCATAAATTTTTCTAGGCATAACAGAAATACTTGCACCAAGATCACATAAAGCATTACAATCAAAATCATTCACATTCATCTTAATGATGGGCTCCCAACCATCTTCTAGCTTTCTAGGAATAGGATCTTTTCATTTCAACTTATCCTCTCTAATTTGCATGAGAGCACTAGTAATATGTTTTGTAAAAGGCACATTCATAGAACTAGCATTAGGACTTCTAGCAAGATTTTGAAAGAACAAAATTACTTCAGAAATATTGCAACCATCAACATCAAAATCATTGCTATCAAAGGTAGTAGAACTATCGTCTCCCATACTCCGAAAAATTTCAGCACTTTTATTAGAAAAAGTTTTTGTAGTTTTAGGCAATTTTGCACAAGGAGTAGGGATTTTCTGTACACCAATCAAAGTAGAAGGTTTGCTAGCATTTGAAACAACATCACTAGTGGTGGTAATAGTACAAACTTTAGTCATATTTCCAGCAATCTCATCTTCTCTTTCCCACCTAGCTAGCATGCAATTCTGCTAACATCCTAACATTATTATCAATCTTAACTTGAATGGCATTCAAAGTCTTGCTTTCTTTCATCATGAGGCAAAACCTTTAACTTCAGAAGTTCAACATCAAGAGCAAGGCTATCAACTTTAGAAGCAAGAACATCAATTTTACCAAACTTTTCCTCAACAGACTTATTAAAAGTAGTTTGTTTACTAATGAAGTCCCTGAGCATGACTTCAAGATCAGAGGGCGTGCTCCTATTGTTGTTTGAGGAATTACCATAAGAATTACCATAACCATTACCATTAGTAGAAGGATACGGCCTATAATTGTTGTTACCAAAATTATTCCTATAAGCACTATTGTTGAAATTATTATTTCTAATGAAGTTCACATCAACATGCTCTTCTTGAGCAACCAAAGAGGCTAAAGGAACATTATTAGGATTAACATGAGCTCTACCATTAACACGCATAGACATAATGGTATCAATCTTATCACTCAAAAAAGAGGTTTCTTCAACATAATTTACCTTCTTACCTTGTGGAGCTCTCTCGGTGTGCCATTCAGAATAATTTACCATCATATTATTGAGGAGGTTTGTTGCGGCGCCCAAGGTGATGGACATAAAAGTACCTCCAGCTGTTGAATCCAAAAGGTTTCTTGAAGAAAAATTTAGTCCTGCATAAAAGGTTTGGATAATCATCCAAGTAGTCAGTCCATGAGTGGGACAATTCTTTATCAAAGATTTCATTCTTTCCCAAGCTTGAGCAACATGTTCATTATCAAACTGTGTAAACTTCATAATGTCACTTCTCAAAGATATAATCTTGATAGGAGTATAATATTTTCCAATAAAAGCATCTTTGCACTTAACCCAAGAATCAATACTATTTCTAGGCAAAGATAGCAACCAATCCTTAGCTCTTCCTCTCAAAGAGTAAGGGAACAACTTAAGCTTAATAATATCTCCATCTACATCCTTATACTTTTGCATCTCACATAGCTCAACAAAATTGTAGTGACCTCATCTTTTAAAGATGACGATCCTTGTGCTTTTTAGTGCTAGTCCCTGGATCAAACGCTAGCACACACAGTTTAAGATGTAATATCCAGAAACAAAGGTCATTTTATTACATCGCATGATCCAACAATTACATAAAGAAACTTTACAATGCTCATAGCATAAAGCTATCAGAGTTTACAACAAAATCAAAAATAGCATGGAGTCCTTCTTCTGCATGTGCCACAGGCGAACATGCTGCGGATAGACTCGTAACCCTGTCGTACCTTTCTTATCGTCAAAACCTGCAATGTGAAACGTTGCATCCACAAAGGGTCAATACACTTGAATTGTATTGGCAAGATATCACTTTTTGGTGGACTCGAATGGAATCCTAACACTTACATGAATATTTGGCTAAGTGGAGCTTCAGGCTGAGCTTGCAGAAAAGCAATTGTTTATCCTACTTTTCAAAAGATCTCGTTTTTCTTTTAAAGCACTATTGGACACACTGGAATCCACCAGGTGCTCCTAGTTAATTATGCACACACAGGAATACACCAGGTGTACATAATTATGATCACACAACAATCCCTTGTTAACCACTCAAGTTTTAATTTAAAGAAGTTGGGATGAGGAGATCCTTGAACAGCTTCAAAATCATGTCGCTCAAAATTGTCCGTAACCAGGGACACGGCTAAGTCCTTAGTTTTTTAACCCTCTGCAGAGGTGGTGCACTTTTCCCACAAGACTCAGTCAACCTCTTTTGCCATGATGCTCATTTTTCTCAAATGGCCAAGTGAAGACTAAGATGAGACTTTTCAGAAGCAATCCCTCAGACCAACCCGGACGCGTTCCATCCTACAAATCACTACCACCCTCTATCTGTCTGGCTGAGTTCTCACAACTTAGTTAGTCAAGACAGAGCCCATATGACTCGTGGTTGCACTGGAAGCTTCACGACTTGAATGTCTCCAATCTCTTTGTTCCTGGGTGGCCGTCCACAAGTGAGATACACACGACCGCCATAAACATGGCTCCGATGAACCACTCAACATAAATCCAAAACAACCACTTCCACCCAGGTGGTTCATTAACTTAGTTGTTTTCTTAGTTTTTGCAAAACATAGTTTTCAACTTAATAAAAGAACATGTGGAATCCCAACCATGAATTCTATAGCACAACTAAGCAATCTACACTTACGGTGTTTCTTCTAACAGGGTAATCAGGGATATCCTAAATAGGAGATAGCAAGCCTAACAATCTACACATGCATATTATTAAAAGAAGAGAAACACTACATGCATAGTAAAACATCATTGGGAATTTTATGAACAAGAGTGACACTTGCCTTAGAAATTTCTGAAGATCGTACTTCTCTTAATCAACACACGTGGCTCTCTGTACAACTATAAGATAGAAAGTAACACAACATAAACACACCATTCAAGCAACATAATCAAGAAAAGACAAAAAAGTGTTTATTTGTTTTAGCTTAGTCTTCAAAGTCTTAGTGATATTTGGACAAAGATTGGGGCATGAAGTTGACTGGATATGGATGGAGAGATTGGCTAAGTCAAGGTCTTAAAGATTGATTGGGGGTTTTCTAATTTGTTTAAGAAGTGTCAAACACTTAGCAAAAATAGTTTCAAGGGAAAACTTAGGCTTGGGTTGAGAAGTTGGATAAATTCGAAGTCATGAGGTTTGTCACTTTCATCTTCTTGACTTGGCTCTCTTCTCTTGATCTTCTTTGTCTTTCCTTCATCTCCTTGTCTTCTCTTCAACTATTGTTTTGCCTTCAACTCCTTGTCTTCTCTTCAACTCTTGTTTTGCCTTCAACTCCTTCTCCATGGTCTTGATATGTGAAAACTTCTATGCCATAGTGTTGGATGGGGTAGTCAAAATACTTAGAAGAATTTTGGGTAAGATGTGATTGATAGTTTTGCACTTGGGTAAGGATATAGAGTGGATTTTTACTAAGTCATGGTAGAGTTGAGTGGTCATGAGGACTTAGGTTATTCACATCATTTGCATAGTGGGATAAAAATCAAATAGCACAAAGTGCATGATAGGAATTGAGACTTGATATTTTGCAAGGTGCTGAAATAACACAACTATAGCTTGTAAAATAGGTTTATCTAGTGGAGTTGACTTTGAATGAGTATGAAAAGTGTGTGAAGTATTCTGGTGGTTTTCTATTATCAAGATATTCAATTTTGCAAAAGGAATTTTGCCTAAAATAATTATAGAATTAAATCTAGAGAGAAAATACTCAAATTATCATTTGAATTTGAATACTTGATAAAATTGGTCCAAACAATTTGTGCAGTGGTTCTACTGGATAGAGGATAACAATATGATCCATTTGCAAAAAGAGTCAACTGAAAAGGATATATAGAATTTGAACTATATCAAAATTACTCAAACTCACATATTTAAATTTGAATATTTTGAAATAGTTGGAAAGTGAGATTTTATTTTAGAAGTGTGTTCTACTCATTTTTAGGAATCCAGAGACATATTATTTGCTATTTTTGGATCTGTGGTTCAGAAGATATGATTTTCCAAAGTTTCAGCACAATTCTGTCTATTTTCCAAATCGATTTTCTATTTAAACGAGGGGCTAGCCACGTGGCGCATCGTGACTGGCCGGCACCGCTTTGGTCAGATCGTGGATGTGAGCCGTCAGATCTTACGCGATCTGTACGGCCGAGATCAATTTGTACCGCTTTGCGTAAGTGATCAATTAGACGCCACCGGATCTGGATCTAACAGTTCGAAGAGAAAGGAGGGAAAGGATCACCAAGAAAGGACGTCGACGGCGAGGTCAGCGGCTCTGGAGTTCAACGGTGACGTAGCTACGGCGGTCTTCGAGGCGAGCGGAAGTAGCGATCTTGGAGGTGAAGAAGATACTGTGCAGTACGAGATCTACCGCTTCCTATATTGATGGAAAAGGGCGGACGGAGTAAGCTGGCACGGCAGGGAGGTCTCGGCGTCGGACGTTCCTGGCGATACAAAGGGAGATGAAGATCAACAAGATCACCGTGGGGTTCTATGACTCGGGGCGAGTCTGTTGGCAAAGCGAGCGACCTCGGGGCGCTCTGGTTGAGCGGTGATTGCTCGCCGGAGTATGTCCTGCGGGCAGCGAGATCTGGTCGTGGACGGTCGTGTTGATCTAGAGAAACAAGATCATGTCTGGGGGGTTCCTAAGGATGAGAGAGAGGTACTGGTGCAGACGAGGGTGCAAAGGAAAGCTGGACTCACCGTTACTCGTCGATTCCAGTGGCGGCGCGGCGTCGTCCGATTCGGGCAGCCTGGCGGTCGAGGGAGAGGATAAAGGGTGCAGGCAGGAGAGAAGATCGGGGCAGCTTTTATAGGCATGGAGAGGGGGCGTATCTGGCAGGAGATCGACAGAATTGAAAGGAGGAGGAAGTTACTGCGCGCGGTGATCTCGGGCGTGTTTTTTGGCTGGAGGTTGACGACGGTGACGTGGACAGACCAGTAGGGCCCACACGTCAGCGAGATGAAGAAGAAATAGAGGATACCGTTTTGGTTTGATATCTGGGCCGTGGGCTAGCTTCTGTCCTGGGCCAAAACTCGTCCCCGAGGCCCATTCTTATTTTTTTCCATCTTTTCTTCTTTTCTTTTTTTGTTTTCCTTATTCTTTCTTAACTATTTCAAATTTGATCCAAACTAATTCAAACCAATTTGTAATTTTTTTGAAAATTCAAATAAACAAAGTAGGACAGTAAGAAACATGTTTTCATAGTTTAAACCAGATTGTAATAAAACTCTATAAATTTGACCTAAGGGGCTTTATTGCATAAGGTCAAATATAATTTGGGTTTTCAAAATGATTCCTTTTAAAATCAGAAAATAAACTCTAATAATAATATTTGAACTTTATTTTAACATACTATTTTGGAAGTGTAAACTTTATTTGATATAAAACCTTTTGTAAGTATTTCCTTTGCAAATGAGTTTTGGGTAAATGCAAATTAATAGTATTTTGTAATCTTATTTTCTAAAATGAGTTCTTCAAGGAATAATGGAAGATTTAAAATGGTTTTCAAATAAGGATTTTGTAACACCCCAACTTGTGTAACCTTGTTTAAGCGGAGTTTAGTAATGCAAAAATGAGGGCCAACAAAAACTTTTTTGCAACCACATAAATAAAATAAAGTTTCTAGTATGTTTGCCTAGTTTGTTGTGAACAATCTTGTTTGCCAGAGTGTGGATTAATGAATAAGCTGGTGGACCAACACAACCCTTGTGTTCTTGTGATCATACCCTCACTCGTACCTCTAGTCTTTTCTCAAAATAGAATATCTTGGCACCTCCAATATTTCAAAATATTTTAATTTTCCAAAATAGGAGCCAAGATCTAATTTTAAAACAAAAGCTTTACCCAAACCTGAGTATTTATAAAACTATAGGGATATAGTGGTGTGATCCCACTATTTTATAAAACCACTATTTTATAAATCTTTGGAAAATGGTTTTCTAATACCTTTGAGAAAACTTTACAAAGGAGATGTTTATGTCTCCATTTATTTCTGAAAATGTCCACCAAAGCCCTAGTCCTTTCCTTTAAGCTCTTTCAACTTCACCATGGCATCCTCATTATTGAGCACTTGCTAAGATCATTGCCCTCCTGATAAGTTATTATTGCATGTGCTTGACTGAGTTTGACTTTGCTTGACTACTTATTGTGAGTATGAATGCCTTGCTTGGGGGATTTTTTTCTACTCCTTATTATTAGTCGTAACCCTTCTTGATGCTTGATAGCATCTGAATGAAGCCAAGAAGTATCTAAGAATCTAGATAAAATGTCAAGTCATCCAAAAATTCCAAACTTGGTCCTATCTTCATTTCTGTTACATGATTCAATTTTCAGAGACATGTATAAATCTCATATCTTCTTCCCATGGCAATGCACCTTCCTAGAACTCCTATTTATCATTTTATCTTCCATTCTCTCCATTACCACTTAGCCATTTGAGACCATCTACTAATTATTCTAATCATGTTTCCGACCCTACTCAAATCAGTGACCATTTGACATGCAGCAGATTCCTTTTCCTCCACACTTCTAAATTTCGAAATAAATTCAGTAGGGACTCTCCTATGCTCTAATTCTCTTCTTCTCGACCTACTCTACCCATCCATACCTTGCTAGTATATTTTGGAACCTTTCCCTAGTTAATGTGGGTTAGTTTTGAGCTCTGGTCAAAACTATTTATATGCTTTTATTTATCCACAAACTTTGGGATCAATCCTTAGCACTCGCCATCAGTTCTCTTCCCAAATTCAATGCATCACCAATAATAATTGGAAATGTTGTTCATACATGATATCACTCCTTTTTCATTATAGATTGTTTCTATAAAAAAAATATTTCTACATCTTTCCTAGTTTAGAAATGCATGGGAGTGGTAACTATGCCAGTTCTTCATTTTCTTGCATATTTTATGTCACATCCCAAAATTTTGGAATGTGAAAATAAATAAAATTGGAACCATGTTCACTTGTCTTGATTGAAATTTCACAAGGAATTAAAACTTTTGAGTTATTTAAAAGATTTTTTAGAAAAAGAAACTAATTTAAACTTCTATTATTCCTTGAAGAACTCAATTGAGAAAATGAGATTTCAAAAATACTATTTCCAACACCTATTTAAAAACCTATGCAAGCTCATTACCATAGGAAGTGTTTATCAAAAGGTTTATATTTATTAAAGATTGCATTTTCTAAACTAAGTTAGAAAGTTGTTTTCAAACAATATTTTATAAAGCATTATCACTGAATTCAAAGAAAGATTTGGTTACAAACCACACCCCTATTTTTGCAGACAAGTCCTTTTTCCAAATCCATAAGCTTTATTTCGAAAATCTTGTTTTATTTAGAAAACCTGCTGCTTACTGTTTAAATGGACATCTTTGAATTTTAGAAAGTTTTAGAAGTTGATTTGATGTCATTTGAAGCTTTATTGCAAAAGATATAAAAGAAATAGGAAAAATAGAAGAAAAAAATGAAAAAGAATAAAGAAAAAGAAGAAAGGCCGCGGGATTCTATCCGGCCCAGCTGCCAATTAGGCCCACGGCCCACCTGGGAAAGAACCCGAAAGGGTATCCACTCTCCCTCTCTCCCCTCGCTGACACGTCGGGCCCGCCCGTCAGATCTCCTCCAGCCACTAACCGCCCTAGCCCGCCTGTCATCACCTTCCCCTCGCTAGGACTCCAGGCCGAGCACGGCGTCCACCCCCTCCGTCCAATCTCGCCGAACCCTAACCCCCTCTGCATGGCAAGGCCGGCTATAAGAAGCCACGCAACCCCTCGCCTCTCCTCTCTCTTTACCCCGCTCAACTTGCCGCCAGGCTGCAGGAATTGCTCGTCGGAGAGCTGCAGACCCGTCGCCGTTCCAGCTCGTTTCCGACGACCAGAGGTGAAATCGCCACCTCCTCCTGGCCTCCCTCCACTCGCTTTGATCAGACGCATCTCCCTGACCTCTTGGTTTTCCCAATCTGCCAGGGAATTGACGTGTTCGTCAAACACCCGAAGCACACCGCCGCCCTGCACATCTCCAGCCGCCTCCCTCTCCCGCATCTGGAGGTAATCGACGGCGAGAATCAAACGTCCGAGGTCATCTTGTCGCTCTGCATCTCATCGTGGTCACGCCGTCGACCAGAAGCCGCCGGAACTTCGCCGTCCTTCGAACCAGAGCCATCTCGCCGGAGATTGCTCACCGGAGACCTAACCCTAACAGGTAACCTCTCCCTTTAGATCCCGACCATCGGATCTCCATCATACGGCCCCGAAAGATCCACTTAAGTGAAGCAATATGGAGCAATCTGACGCGTTCAATTCCACTTAGATCTGACGGCCCAAATCTCGGATCCGGACGAACTAGTATGGACCAATAGGAAACAGCCACGCGTCGCGCTCAGGGCTAGCCCGGTTCAAATTCGTTTTAAATTCAAATTAAATTGCTGCAAACTTGTTTAATTCATACAAAAAGTTTTGCAACTCGGATTTGGACAAATAATATATCATTGGAATCCTTAGGACGTGTAGAATCCATCAGTGCACAAAAACTTCATAGTTTCAGTATTAAATTTGAAACCATTTTCAAATTTAATCAAACACCTCTGTTAGTTTAGTTAATTCATATCTTTTGTTCTGTTTATCCAAAAATTGCAAATAATAGGTCTCTGGATTCCTAAAAATGTGTAGAGCACAATTCTGAAATAAAATTTGTCTTCTGAACTAGTTGAAAACATTCAAATTTAAATATGAGAGTTTGAGTGTTTTTGATATAGTTCAAATTCTATAAATCCTTTTCAGTTGATTCTTTTTGCATTACGATCATATTGTTTTTCCCTTTTCAGTAGAACTGCTGCATAAATTATTTGGGCAAGTTTTCTCAAGTATTCAAATTCAAATGAGAATTTGAGTATTTCTTCCCTAGATTTAATTCTAGAAATTTTTTAGGCATAATTCCTTTTGCAAAATTGATTATCTTGATAATAGAAAACCACCAGAATACTTCACACACATTTTTCACACTTTTCCAAGAGTCAACTCCTTTAGTTCATCCTTTTGCAAAATATAGTGGTGATTATGTGAGCACCTTGCAAATATCAAGTCCAAATTCTTATTGTGCACTTTGTGCTAATTGACTCTTGTCCCACTCTAACAAATGGTGTGAAAACTCCTAAGTCCTAATGACCACCTAAAATCTACCATGACTTAGTAAAAATCTACTCTCTATTCTTGCCCAAGTGCAAAACTATCAATTCCCTCTTTCCCAAAATTCTTCTAAGTATTTTGACTACCCCTCCAACACTATGGCATAGAAGTTTTCTCATGTCAAGACCGTGAAGAAGACGTTGAAGAGAAGACATGAAGTTGAAAGGAAGACAAGAAGTTGAAGTCAAAGAAGTAGATCAAGAGAAGAGAGCCCAACTCAAGAAGATGAAAGAGATGGACCTCAAGACTTAGAATTTTATCCATCCAACTTCTCAACCCAAGCCTCCTAAGAATACCCTTAAGCTATTTTTGCTAAGTCTTTGACAATCTAGAGAACCCCATCAATCCCGTGAAGTATTTGACTTAGCCATTCTCTCCATCCATGTCAAACCAACTCCATGACCAATCTTTTGTCAAAATATCACTAAGACAATTGAAGACTAAGCTAAAACAAATAAACACTTTTGTTTTGTTTAAATATGTTGCCTTGAATGGTGTGTTTATGTTGTGTTCTTTTCTATCTTATAGTTGTATGGAGGACTACGTGTGTTGATTAAGAGAAGTGCAATCTTCAGAAAATTGCTAAGGCAAGTATCATTTTATGGTGTCTCTGTCTGTTCTATACAAGTTTTGTGATTGTGAGTGTAAGTGCGTGTGTAGTGGTTAAGTTGTTAAATGTGCTGGAGATTAGCATGGTAAGGGCATGGAGCCTGACTTACTGACATGTACGATGGTGGAAAGAAGATTGGCATGGTAAGGGCGTGGAGCCTAACTTACTGACATGACCAATGGAGAAAAGAAGATTGTCATGGTAAGGGCATGGAGCCTGACTTACTGACATGCATGGTGATGGAATAAAGATTGGCATGGTAGGGGCTTGAGCCTGACCTACTAACATGTACCCTTGTTAGAAGCTTTATGCCTTTGCATAGTTAAAAGAGTGATAGGACGGAGTCTAAGACTGTTTTTCTGCAACCCCACTTACCCTAAGCTAAGATTGAAAAGTTAGACCTCATAGTACTGATATCTTGCCAATACAATTCAAGTGTATTGACCCTTTGTGGCTGCAACGTTTCATGTTGCAGGTTTTGAAGATAAGAAAGGTACGACAGGGTTACGAGTCTATCCGCAACATGTTCGTGTGTGGCACATGAAGAAGAAGAAGGACTCCATGCTAGTTTTGATTTTGTTGTAAATGCTGGAAGCTCTATGTTATGAGCATTGTAAAGAGCTTTATGTAATTGCTGGATCATGCGATGTAAAAAAATTACCTTTGTTTCTTGATATTACATCTTAAACTGTGTGTGCTAGCGTTTGATCCAGGGACTAGCACTGAAAAGCACAGGGATCGTCATCTTTAAAAGGTGAGGTCACTACATTTTATATGTGAGAAAAATCAACTATGCATAGTAGTGCAAAATATTATCTTCTTACTTTAAAAAATTTCCAAGGCTAGTTCAAATGAGTTTCCTTTAAAATTGGGCGTACCCACCAAAGGTGATCTAAACCATCTCATTTAAAATTTAAAATTTAAATGGGATCTTCTATGAATCAACCATACCTTAGTTATCTATTAACTACCATCATCGATCATCTTGACCAAATGATTTGGTGAACTCGCATCATCATATTCATCCTTGATTTTTGACCATCACTATCTCTCTAAACCTCTTTACCCCAAGTCCATCTAGCATGACCAAAATACCCAGCCATGTCTTGTTTGACCTTCTTGGTCATTATCCATGCCCTCTATGTCCATTATTGCATGGCCTCGAGGGAGAGCCAGCCATGCCATGCAATGGCACCATTTTAGCCGAAGCCCTCTCCTTCTCACCCTATCTTAATTGATCTCCACACCTCCACTCCATTGATCTCTCCTGTGCCCTCTCTATCTCCCTCCTTGGTCGACCATGCAGCAGCTACAGTGCATCCCTTGGCTGTTTGTGCTTGGACAAGGAGGATGGAGGCAAGAAGAACCGAAGAAAATCCTCTACCAAGATCTTGATGCTGCCAGCTTATCTCTCCCTCCAGCCAGTCCTGCAGCAGGTAAAGGATACCCAGCACTACCCTGACCCCGCATGGTAGCCCCCAAAGCTAGCCCAATTCCCCTCCCTCTTCCATTAAACCCTGGAGCATGGCCGGCATGTTCACCTCTAAAAATCGGCCTCCCTGCCCGAGCCACCACGCCATCAGCCTCCTCTATCTATGCTTGGTTGCAAAGAAACACTCCTGAGTCCTTGTCCTCTTCCCTCTGGCTTCTTTCATGCATGCCCTGAGCATCGACACAGCGTCGAACACCTGGCGGGCGGTCTCCTCTCCAAGCCGACCGACCACCTCCGCGCTTGCCCTCTCGCCTAAGACCGCACCCCACCCTCGTAGACACTCTGGCGCAGCCCCATCTCCTCTCCTTGTCCCCTTGCTCCTGGTCGCACTCGCTGCCCTCTGCCGCCAATCCGCAGACACCGCACCGTGTAGAGCTCGGCCTCGTTCTTTTAAAGCACACTCAGGGCTCCCCTCTCACTCACCCGACACCTACTCCCTCCTATACAAACCCCAGATCGAGCCCCCAGCTCTCTTGTCTCCCTTGTTCGACCGCCGGCGTGGACAGCGCCGTGTCATGAGCTCGATCCAGACCGCCGTGCGCCCCTCTCTACCCTTGCTCTCTGTTACTCCCCACTCTGAAGCTTTTACTCACTCTAACTCACCCCTTTTCCATGCCCAGTAGCCCGTCGGAAGGTCGCCGTCGTCGACCTCATCCGCCACTTCCTGTCACCGGCGCAGCGCTCGCCCGTGACCTCACCGACGACCAGGAGCCCACCTACGCGTCGGAGATGAGCATGCAGAGGTCACCGCTAGCCGCTTCACCAACCCCGATGCTTCCTCGTCATCCCCGAGCCCCCGGAAGGCCGCCGTCGTCGAGCTTCTGCCGTGTTGCCGCGGAGCTCACCTCCAAACAAGCCCTCGTCCTGGAGCTCATCTGCGCGTTGGGGTCGACCGAGAAGGATCCCCGCATACTTCCACGCCTTCTTGTGACTTGTCTCCGTCGCCTCCATCGCTCTAGCCATCCCACCGGTGAGCTCTCGATCGATCTCGGTCCAGTAGAGCTAGCCATGCATCGTGCATGCCTGTAGCATGAAGTTTAAAGCACACCATCCTTTTTTTAGTCGTGTCTGGTCATAGCCTCTAGTTGGGCCGGCCCATGTAGGTCTGCCCGAATCTGTAGAATCCAGCCTGATTTTTTTTATAGAAAATCTGCTACCTTTGAATTCAAATCTGAAACTTGTAAAATGCGTATAAAAATAAATATTTGTTCGAATGACCTGATTCGAATTTCTTTGAAAACCTTGTTGCAGTATCTATTTAATGGCACTGGCCTCACTCCATTTAGATCATTTATAATTACTAGTATTTAAATAGGTAAATCTGGCCATTTGGCACTCAAAACCCCAAATATGCAAATCTGTAGATTCAAATTGAGCAAACTCAATTTTCATTGCTAGATGAATGTTTTCACTTGCATTTTCCATTGGAATAAGGTCTCTGTGACATTTATGCCTGGAGTGATAATTGCAATGCTATGTGAGCTTGTTTAACTTGTTTAATTTATTAAACTTGTTTGGAAAAATGATTTTGGCATGAGTCCAATTTCTGTGAATCATGCATTGTGTTAGCTTTCCAGAACATTCCATGGTACATTTTTCTGCTGTCCAGAGAATATCTGAGAATTATTTGTGTATTCTAGTCATTGTTGTTATTATAAAATTCATAGGAAAATAGCCATAAGGTATTTTGGAGTGAATCCAACTTTGTTGGGTTCAGAAACTTGTTGTCTATCTACTGGTATGCTGAGAATGAGATTTCACCAAGTTAGGCACATGCATGCTTGTTTGGAGTGAATTAGGGTTTCCTTGATATATGGGTATACCCTAGTTTTTAATAGGATTATTTATGCTAAAAACTTTGTAAAATTTGTTCAAAAACTAAACTTGTTTGTTTCTGATACTCTCTGATTGTGTGATATTGATTGTGGTTGTGCTTGTGTCGTGTGTATGCTTGTTTGCTATTCTTTTACCGGCGATAGAATCGAACGACACCGAGTGCACCGAGGAGGGTGAAGTGTACGAGTACCAGGAGGAAGAGGACCAGGGACAAGCCACTCAAGGCAAGACATCTATACTTGATGCATATCTAAATCCTATTCACTTACTTTGCAGGTTGCATAAAGGTTTATTAAACTGCATGTTTTTATATTGCTATAGCTCTTGTAGCAATTATATTGATTGGCTCAAGCTCCACAAGCCAAGTGTTATCATCCTTCAAGATGACCCCCTTGAACACCTACTCTTTATCCTTGCAGTAGTGGCTTGTTGATTAGTAGCAAAGCCTTTGGGAAACCTCTAGTGGAGCCAAAAACTCTAGGATGGGAACACTCAAAGAAAAGTTTCAAAAATGTTTTTGAAAACCTTGGAGTAAACCCTACTCCACTGAGATGTTTATGAAAGTGGTTTTTATGCTAATGGTGTTGGGATGAAGGAAAAAGAAGTGGGTGGCTTTTCAAAGGACATTGGTGATCACTAGGTATCCACCAGAACAATTAACCCGTGCAACCACGATTACCCTGGTATAGGACGGGGCTTTGCTCGTAGTTTGTTTATTTTAGTACGGGAGTCTCATAACTATATAAGGGTACATGGTACCCCGGAATCCGGCTTGTGGCAAGTGGTGGGCAACAGTGTAGCGGGCCCGCCAATAGGCTACCCGCCCGGAAGACACTATGGGTCTCCTGACATGGCACTGGAGTTACGCTAGAACATGGAGGTAGACTGCCAGGGTGTGCCGGGGAGGTACATACTCCATAGGGTAGATTCCCGTACTAAGGTAGATAAGCGAAAGGCTTTGATCGGGTGCTTGTTGTGGCATATGATGTTATGCAGGGAAGATGCCCACACGATGAGTATCCGGATGATTGTGGGTAAAGTGTACAACCTCTGCAGAGTGTAAACCTATTCGAATAGCCGAGTCCTCGGTCATGGACGGTTGGAATGGTCGCTATCTAGCCCAATGTCGGTTTTGTTTTCATAAAGGTGTTTTCGGAAAAATTGGAGAAAGGTGCCGGACGGAGTACTCGGAGGGTACTGCCGTGGCACGGGTAAGGTTCAGAGTACTTGCAGGGTACTGCCGATGGAATGGAGATGGTCGTGTGTGATTGACCTAGTTTTATAAAGGAAGGTGGTCTTGTTTGATTGACCACCGGCTCTCTCTCGTAAACCAAATGAGTTCCCCCTTTCCTAGAGATTTTACTAAAAAGGTTTTCTAAATGTTTTCTTTAATAAGGATATAGCAATGTCGTGAGACATGCTATATCGACATGAGAAATTGACTAGATAGGATAAACTAGATTAAAGCCTTTCCCCTTGCTACAACCAAACTGCATGACAACACTTCTTCTTAGATGGTTTGCGAGTACAATTCAAATGTACTCACAGCTTTGTCCCTGGCTATTAAGTTGGTCAGATTATGGTGAAGAATATGAGGATGATGGTGAGGAGTTTGACGACGCCGGTGCGAACTAGGAACGTCTCCCAGTCAGTTGCCTGTAGGGTAGTAGGCATGACGTGGGTCATCAACGCTGCTTGGTATCTGCTGCTTAGTTGTAGACTTGCCCTGCATGGCAATATCATACTTGGTCATGTGACCAATTGTAAGTAATATTCGGTACTATAATGGATGATGTAATTCTGTTATCAACTCGGATATGTGGATTCACGACACACTGATCATGGGATCGTGAATTGTATGCATATCGGGTATTCCGGATGGGTAATCCGGGGTCCCCACAGAGTTCGTATCAGAGCCATCCTAACTGTAGGAGACCTTAGTTAGCGTGGGCATTAGTTAGGAAAGTACTATTTGGGTAAAACTAATTACAAATTTATTTTTCCTAATTATCCAATGGAATGGCTTATACTTTTCTCACCTCTTCAAAAGCTGCTAATCTTATCTCTCCGATTGCAAAAGTTTTCACCGCTTTTACTATCTTGTCTCACCCCCTTCAAAATCTAAATACTAGACGTTGTACCCCAAATCGACCTGAAGGTTAGCAACAAAAAAATGGTGCAGTTATTCAAAAGGACATCCTGAAACCTCTCCAGCTGCAAAGGAAGAACAGTGTTGACAAATATTTTGCCTTTGGTTAACACCAACGGCTCTGTCAAGGAGCTGACCTCGTTCCTCCTTGGAATTGCACTTTTGCAGTCGTCAAGGACCAAGTTCTCAGTTGCTTGACTAGTATTTGTTAGCTTTGTCTTGCAAATGTGTTACATATGGAGAACTTCAATGACCCTACCGAAGACCTCACATCAATGTGATGTGAGACAGGGAGACCTGTAAATCTACACTTCCCAACTCTACATCGGCAGTTCAAACAACATTACAGCTTCACCAACAACCGCCATCAAGTTTCAGCTGAAGTCAGAAGCCGAAAAATGAAGGAGTCAACGTCTAGGACCAACCATGAGCCTAGGATGAATAGGATAAGCTCGAATGTCTCATATGAGCTACACCCAAATACCGCGAGTATTAGGCGTTCTTTGGTACCTGAAGTACCTTCTGTGCTTGATATGATTGTTTGAAGGTTGCATTGTGTGTTCTTGATATTGTTTGCAGTTGCCTTGTGTGATTCTTGAGTGTGTGGTGTTACCGTATGCTTGTGATTGCTTTTAGCCTCTCAGTCTTAAAAACCCTCTAGCGTGTAAAACCCCGAATAGGATTTTTTTTTAGAATGTGTTTCCTTCTCATCTATTTATGTCAGCTTGAGTAGCATAGATAATTTATTAGTAAAACACTAACTCCAACCTTGTGTGGATTATAACTCTCCCCACAACACCTCCCTAAGATCCGACGTGAATTTTTTTTGCTACGTGCTTCAAGCTTCATCAAGACCCCTCCACAACATCAGGGAAGCAGAAGATAGACCCCTTGGACTACGGAAGATTCCTAGAAGACAATGACTTCCCTAACTTAGGTTCCATTTTAAAAGGGAGTCCCGCTAACTTTGATGGTACTCTCTTAACACCCCCCAGCACCTGCAAATCTTCTAACAAGCCAAATAACATGGAGCATGGGAGTATCAAAGCCAATCCTAATTTTCGAAGATCAACCCATTATCGCCACTTGAAGCTCGAAGACTCATGTGCTTGATCTCCACTGAGCAAATATAAGGATGAAGACTCTCCAAAATCAAGCCATCAAGGTCGGCTCTGCATTTGGGAGAAACCAAGGGAGGTGAAAATGAGAAGAAGCGAAGACTTTTCTAACTCACTCACTCGCTCGTTCAAATTTTTTTGACGGGTTTAAAACCAAAGCTGACTTATGCCACTGGCCAAAATCCACATGAAGATTTCTCGGAAGATGAAGTCAACTCAAGGTATCCCAATATATGTCAAGATCCTCATAGCTACAAGAAGATGGAGAAGCAAGGAGATCTTCAATAGTCTCCACCAACCCGAAGACAAGAAGAAATAGATCATTGACTACTGGAGACACACCCTTGGTGGTGCGCTGCCACCTGAAGCGTTTTCAGCTCAAGCTCAAGACGACCCAAAAAGAATGGTTTCTATTAGGACTAACCTGCGCCCTATAAGTCTATAGATCTGACGTACTTAGAAAGACCGAAGCTTAATCGCGTCAATCTACAACCTCTAGAGCTCTCCAAGCTCAAGATGGAAAGGTCTACACCAACATCAAGCTTCAAGGCGTGACACCAAGAATTGAAGACTCCATCAATCTACATGAAGGAAGCGACGACCCCAAGCCAACAAAAGCTACTTGAGAAGCCTCGACTCTTCGAGACCTCAATTTGCGAGCTGAAAACTTTCTAACTCTCGAAGAATCTTTTTGGGCATACTAGATAGCCTAACCCCGCTAACCTTGAAAGTGTCTCGACGAGGTTTCGACAAGAAACTTCCGGCAACATCAACTCTTCCGCCATCAACTTCAGCAAGTAAAGACGATCTACATCTCCGGCAAAAGCAAGTCTTCGACGCATCTTAAAGTATCATCGGCGAGTTGGAAGAGTAATCATTGAAGCCTAACTCTAGCATAGTCTCTACACCACTCTAGTACTACGCTTAGGAATCTCGGGACAAGATTGTTGTTAAGGGGGCAAGAGCTGTAACACCCCAACTTGTGTAACCTTGTTTAAGCGGAGTTTAGTAATGCAAAAATGAGGGCCAACAAAAACTTTTTTGCAACCAGATAAATAAAATAGAGTTTCTAGTATGTTTGCCTAGTTTGTTGTGAACAATCTTGTTTGCCAGAGTGTGGATTAATGAATAAGCTGGTGGACCAACATAACCCTTGTGTTCTTGTGATCATACCCTCACTCGTACCTCTAGTCTTTTCTCAAAATAGAATATCTTGGCACCTCCTTTATTTCAAAATATTTTAATTTTCCAAAATAGGAGCCAATATCTAATTTTAAAACAAAAGCTTTACCCAAACCTGAGTATTTATAAAACTACAGGGATATAGTGGTGTGATCCCACTATTTTATAAAACCACTATTTTATAAATCTTTGGAAAATGGTTTTCTAATACCTTTGAGAAAACTTTACAAAGGAGATGTTTATGTCTCCATTTGTTTCTGAAAATGTCCACCAAAGCCCTAGTCCTTTCCTTTAAGCTCTTTCAACTTCACCATGGCATCCTCATTATTGAGCACTTGCTAAGATCATTGCCCTCCTGATAAGTTATTATTTCATGTGCTTGACTGAGTTTGACTTTGCTTGACGACTTATTGTGAGTATGAATGCCTTGCTTGGGGGATTTCCTCTACTCCTTATTATTACTCGTAACCCTTCTTGATGCTTGATAGCATCTGAATGAAGCCAAGAAGTATCTAAGAATCTAGATAAAATGTCAAGTCATCCAAAAATTCCAAACTTAGTCCTATCTTCATTTCTGTTACATGATTCAATTTTCAGAGACATGTATAAATCTCATATCTTCTTCCCATGGCAATGCACCTTCCTAGAACTCATATTTATCATTTTATCTTCCATTCTCTCCATTACCACTTAGCCATTTGAGACCATCTACTAATTATTCTAATCATGTTTCTGACCCTACTCAAATTAGTGACCATTTGACATGCAGCAGATTCCTTTTCCTCCACACTTCTAAATTTCGAAATAAATTCAGTAGGGACTATCCTATGCCCTAATTCTCTTCTTCTCGACCTACTCTACCCATCCATACCATGCTAGTATATTTTGGAACCTTTCCCTAGTTAATGTGGGTTAGTTTTGAGCTCTGGTCAAAACTATTTATATGCTTTTATTTATCCACAAACTTTGGGATCATTCCTTAGCACTCGCCATCAATTCACTTCCCAAATTTAATGCATCACCAATAATAATTGGAAATGTTGTTCATACATAATATCACTCCTTTTTCATTACAGATTGTTTCTATAAAAAAATATATTTCTACATCTTTCCTAGTTTAGAAAAATGCATGGGAGTGGCAACTATGCCAGTTCTTCATTTTCTTGCATATTTTAAATGTGAGAAAAATCAACTATGCATAGTAGTGCAAGTAGATCAATTTTGAAGTCAAAATATTATCTTCTTACTTTCAAAAATTTCCAAGGCTAGTTCAAATGAGTTTCCTTTAAAATTGGGCGTACCCACCAAAGGTGATCTAAACCATCTCGTTTAAAATTTAAAATTTAAATGGTATCTTGTATGAATCAACCATACCTTAGTGATCTATTAACTACCATCATCGATCACCTTGACCACATGATTTGGTGAACTCGCATCATCATATTCATCCTTGATTTTTGACCATCACTATCTCTCTAAACCTCTTTACCCTAAGTCCATCTAGCATGACCAAAATACCCAGCCATGTATTGTTTGACCTTCTTGGTCATTATCCACGCCCTCTATGTCCATTATTGCATGGCCTCGAGGGAGAGCCAGCCATGCCATGCAATGGCACCATTTTAGCCGAATCCCTCTCCTTCTCACCCCATTTTAATTGATCTCCACACCTCCACTCCATTGATCTCTCCTGCGCCCTCTCTATCTCCCTCCTTGGTCGACCATGCAAGAGCTACAGTGCATCCCTTGGCTGTTTGTTCTTGGACAAGGAGGATGGAGGCAAGAAGAACCGAAGCAAATCCTCTACCAAGATCTTGATGGTGCCAGCTTATCTATCCCTCCAGCCAGTCCTGCAGCGGGTAAAGGATACCCAGCACTACCCTGACCCTGCATGGCAGCCCCCAAAGCTAGCCCAATTCCCCTCCCTCTTCTATTAAACCCTGGAGCATGGCCGACATGTTCACCTCTAAAAATCGGCCTCCCTGCCTGAGCCACTGCGCCATCAGCTTCCTCTATCTATGCTTGGTCGCAAAGAAACGCCCCCGAGTCCTTGTCCTCTTCCCTCTGGCTGCTTTCACGCACGCCCTGAGCGTCGACACAACGTCGAACACCTGGCGGGCGATCTCCTCTCCAAGCCGACCGACCACCTCTGCGCTTGCCCTCTCGCCTAAGACCGCACCCCACCCTCGTAGACACTCTGGCGCAGCTCCATCTCCTCTCCTTGTCCCCTTGCTCCTAGCCGCACTCGCCGCCCTCTGCCACCAATCCGCGGACACCGCAGTGTGCAGAGCTCGGCCTCGCTCTTTTAAAGCACACTCAGGGCTCCCCTCTCACTCACCCGACACCTACTCCCTCCTATACGAACCCCAGATCGAGCCCCCAGATCTCGTGTCTCCCTTGTTCCTCGAGTTCGTCCGACCGTCGGTGCGGACGGCGCCACGTCACGAGCTCGATCTGGACCGCCGCGCGCCCCTCTCTACCCTTGCTCTCTATTACTCCCCTCTCTGAAGCTTTTACTCACTCTAACTCACCCCTTTTCCATGCCCAGTAGCCCGTCAGAAGGTCACCATCGTTGACCTCATCCGTGACTTCCTGTCACCGGCGCAGCGCTCGCCCGTGACCTCACCGACGACCAGGAGCCCACCTGCGCGTCGGAGATGAGCATGCAGAGGTCACTGCTAGCCGCTTCACCGACCCCGATGCTTCCTCGTCATCCCCGAGCCCCCGGAAGGCCGTCGTCATCGAGCTTCTGCCGTGTTGCCGCGGAGCTCGCCTCTAAACAAGCCCTCATCCTGGAGCTCGTCCGCGCATTGGGGTCGACCAAGAAGGACCCACGCATACTTCCACGCCTTCCTATGACTTGTCTCCGTCGCCTCCATCGCTCCAGCCATCTCGCCGGTGAGGTCTCGATCGATCTCGGTCCAGTAGAGCTAGCCAGGCATCGTGCATGCCTGTAGCACGAAGTTTAAAGCACACCATCCTTTTTTTAGTCGCTTCTGGTCACAGCCTCTAGTTGGGCCGGCCCATGTTGGTCTGGCCGGATCTATAGAATCCAGCCCGATTAGTTTTTTTTTAGAAAATCTGCTACTCTTTGAATTCAAATCTGAAACTTGTAAAATGCGTATAAAAATAAATATTCATTTGAATGACCTAATTCAAATTTCTCTGAAAACCTTGTTACAGTATCTATTTAATGGCACTGGCCCCACTCCATTTAGATCATTTTCTAATTACTAGTATTTAAATAGGTAAATCTGGCCATTTGGCACTCAAAACCCCAAATATGCAAATCTGTAGATTCAAATTGAGCAAACTTAATTTTCATTGCTAGATGAATGTTTTCACTTGCATTTTCCATTGGAATAAGGTCTCTGTGACGTTTATTCTTGGAGTGATAATTGCAATGCTATGTGAGCTTGTTTAACTTGTTTAATTTATTAAACTTGTTTGGAAAAATGATTTTGGCATGAGTCCAATTTCTGTGAATCATGCATTGTGTTAGCTTTCCAGAACATTCCATGGTACATTTTTCTGCTGTCCAGAGAATATCTGAGAATTATTTGTGTATTCTAGTCATTGTTGTTACTATAAAATTTGTCGATGGATTTCGTGTCGCAAGAACACGGGGTACCACGCGACGGACCCAAAGATTCGAACGCAGGGGGCTGAACATGGGAGATGTTGGATCGCAACGAAACACGGTGATGGAAGCTGTAGCAGCCCACTTTTTGTACTGCCTATTTGGACTAAGTAATGCTTTATTTAGGGGAAACTAAAACTTTTTAATTAAGATATTTTGTTGGTGTATGCATGATCTCATGTGATCTAGTTTGGTGCTATAGAATCTTTAGGTTCAAATTCTTTTCTGGAATTCTTGCACGTGTGAATTATGTTGTGTGTTGTCTTACAAATTGTTTGAATTCCAATTCAAACCTAGAGAAAATTTAAAACTAGGACTTGCTTGCTTGTTTTGCACTATGATTTCATGTGCATGTGTGTGTATCAATTAAATTCTTTTTCTTTCCAATTTCAATTAAACTTGTTGCATGAATGCTTGGAATTATGCTATGATTTCATGCCAATGCTAAACCTAGTGAATTAGAACCCTAGCACCATCCATCTTTTTATTTCTTTTGTTTAAACTTTATTTTTGCACACTATATTGGAAAATAGGAACTTGATCAAAACCCTATTTCCATTTGGCCAAAAATATTGAAACTTGGTGGATGCCTTGCTATCCACTTAAGAACACTTCTGAACCAATCATCACCACCTTTGGATCAAAACTTTGCACTTTTCAAATTCAAATGAAATTTTGCCGAATTCACCAAATCTTATTCCTTTCTTTTTCTTTCTTCCTCTTTTCTTTGCAAACTTGACCAAGGAGACATCCTAGCCGGCTACCCTCTCTCCCTCTCTCATATTCTTCTTGTCTTATCCACTTGGACACAAAGGAAGGGGGGGAGCCCGAGGCAAATCTTGCAAAGATTGCACTCCACCTCTCTCTCTCACTCCAGCCACCCCCAACCCCTAACCAACGTCGAGCCACCGCCCAGGTGAGCCCTAGGACCCCACCGGCCAGTGCCTGCTCGACCCCAACCTCTCTCCCTCTCCCTCGAAGCCTGAGGCCACCTCGAGCTCACTCATGCCGACCAGGGCGCAGGGGTCAAGCTAGACCCTGCCACCACGCCACCAGCAGCCCCCAGCCACCGTCGTCAATGCCCAATCGACTGCTGCCGCCCACGCCGTCTGTTGGCCGCCCCCTAGCCCACGCTCTGTCCCCTCCCGTGCACGCTCTGGACACCGAGAGCGGCATAGCCGTTCCGAGGCGTGCACACGCCTTTTCTCCGCGCAATGCATGTCACCCAGCATGGCATCGAAGCCCCAGCAACGTGACATCCTCGCCTGTAACACCCGCTAATTTATCACAAATTCAAAGTGCCCGTTATGTATTCCACCACAATCCCAGAATCATTGTTGTGATACACATAACGTAGTTGGTAACCAGTTCCATAGACATTACAATACGATGGCTCAAATACAATGGTCATAGTGACCAAGTTCATATTACAACACAATATAGCAGCGGAAATAACGTCTTCGGGTCCATGCCTTCACCCTACAGGCAATGGCGACTCAGGAGACGATCTTAGTTCTGATACTCTTCTCCATAACCTTCCTCCGGATACTCTTCCCCATAGTCTGGCCAAGTAGATAGCCAGGGACACAGCCATGAGTACATTGGATGCACTCGCAAACCATCTTATAAAGGAAATGATGAAGTAGATATGCAAGCTTGATATGGTGGACTAAGCACTAAGTTTATTTACAAAAAGCTAGTTTTATTTCCCAAGAATGTTCATTAGTAGAGAAGAAGCTTTTAATTCCCTAAGTTCAATCTAAAGAGGAACTTCAAGTGTGTCAATATCAAATGTCAAGTCAAGTCAAGTCATTCACCAAGTTCACCATAAGTTATTATCATTCTTGACAAAAGTCAAGTACAGCTTGCCAACTGTCCATAACCGCGGACGCGGCTATTCGAATAGTTTTGAAACCTCTGCAGAGGGATACACTTTACCCACAAGATTCGATACATCTGCCGGGAGAAATCCACGGATCGTCATACACAAAGTATGCGAGGTTCAGATAATCAAACAAACTCTTTCACTTGCTCACTCTAGTATAGGATCCTTTCCTAGAGCCCGAGACACGGACATCTCCGTTCTGGCGTCTCTAGTTTTACCCGCTCCAGGATGCTGGATGAATGGAAATTCCACCCGGTTCGAAAGTACCCGCGCACGGTGCACTTCAATAAAGGATGATACAAGGCCTCCCATACTAGGGTGAACAAACTACGGACTAAGCCCCTTCCCATTTAGGGGTAGTGTGGTCGTACGGTAATGGTTGGCTCACATGGTACATCACTTATTATCATTTAGCAAATACATTCCATAGTCCTTAGTCACGATTATTTTTCCTTCATAAAACCCTCATGTAGGAGAGATCTTCAATTCAAGTTTTCAAGTTCATGTCACCAACTTCAAATAGGTTTCCCCTTATAGATAGCCTCAATTTTATTAGCGACTAAGCAACTACATTGAGTGATGTTTAAAACTAAGGGAAATCTTGGATAAACTCAGCTTGATGCTCTTGTTAAGCAAGATATCACTACACAACTATCATTCTACTCTAGCAATTCAATCATGCAATTTAGTTTAAACAAGTAGAATGCAATAGTAAAACTAGGCATGTGGAGTATGATTCAAAAGATGGCTTGCCTTGGTTGGCAAAGTGTCCGGGGTAGTCTTCTTCTTCTTGATAAAATTCCCCTTCAATATACTCCTCCGCAACACTAGCGTCTAATAACGAATAAATACAAAGCACACAATCACCACACCATACTAACATCACTTCAAGCACACATCATTGTTTTCAAGCAATAGGGTTCATGCTGGATTTTATTGAGTTGGATTGCAAGGTTTCTTCCAAGTGTTCATTAAGTGTGCAAATTTAGATTTTTCTACCAAGTGCCATGTGTTGTTTATTTTCCAAGCATGGGTATGAAACTAGGGTGATTAGGGCTAGTTCAAGTGGAGATTGACTAATTAAGTAAATTGGTGGCGATGGAAAAATTTAATCTAAGTGTATAATAAAGAGCTATTATTTTATTCTACACACTAGTGTTGGATTTGGCTTAATTGATGTTATTAACAAAGTGTTAATTGAATAAGGTTGGACTAATCAGTAAGTAAGTTAATTAGTGAGTTCATAAACCAAGTTTCAAGATTTTAGGAGGTTTAACTAATTTTCTAGAATTTTCCTAAGACTAATAGGGCTATGGTCACATTATTCTTATTGAATTAAATCCCTAACTAGGGTGAAACAGATTTGAAATAATTCAAAAACGAGCGGGAATTAAATAAAAATGATTCGGACCGATTCTAAACGAACTGGGCCGATTTCCTACAGAACCCGAACGGGCCGGCCCGATACCGCTTCGCCCGGGCGGGATATGTTTCGAATTTGAACTGACAGGTGGGGCCTACTCGTCAGGTGACTTAAGTCACCCGAACCGGTACGCTGCCGTTGGATTCTAATCCAACGGCGTGCCTGCGTCGTGTTCAACGGCGAGGGTGGAGCTCACCTGCGCGCAGAGAAGAAGACGACGGCGACGGCGGCGCACGTAGAGGAAGCAGAGCTTGACGGCGAGGGGCGGAAAAGGCTCCGGCGGTACTCCTCCTCCAGATCCCGGCGTCCGCTTGCTCAACGAAGGCCGAACGCGACGGCGCCTTCCGCGTCCAGTACCTCGCCGGCGGGGCTGGCGACGTCGAACGAGAGTGAGCGGTGAGAAGAGAGGATGTCTAGGAGCTAGCTGGGAGTGGGGTGAGTTCGTTCGTTTGCTCGGAGGGGGTTTTATAGGCCAGAGGGGCGGGGACAGGGGCGCCCAGTGGGTGGCCGGCGCAGGGTGTGCTGGCGCCGTGCACGGGTGAGGCCGGGCACGGAGGCCTTGCTCGCGTGCTGGCGGGGTTCTGTCTCGGCGACGGAGTGCTGTGGGTCGGCTCTGGCGAGGTCACGGCGGTCGGCAACTTACAGAGATGAAGAAGGAGAGGAGAGGGGGGTCCGAGCGGTGTCCTCCTTTTCCTTCCCTGTCTCACGGCCCGGGTCGGGGCTGGGGAGGCTGGGCTCGACCGAGGGAGTGTCCACGGCATGGCTACAGGGCCTAGGGCGAACGAAAACAATGATGCTCACAGTGATTTGATTTTCTCCGATTTTTGCTCCCCAAGTGTTCGATCAAATGCCCGCAAGAAACTCAAATTCGAATTTTCGAAAATTTTCACTTTGGATGGTCAACATATTAGACAAGGTTTCCAGAGATATTTTTGTTCTGAAGAAATAACATGTTTTGCAAAAATTTGTATTTGAAATTAGGGTTTGGTTGCTGAATTAGATTCAAAGTTTGGCAGGAGTTTGAGTGGGTTTCTTGTTTGAGTTTTTGTTGGAAGCCTCTTGGTTGAGTTAGTATGTGATCTGGTCAAGCTCAACTAACTGGCCACACCTTTGCTGGATTTACAGATTTCTTATTCTAAGTGCTCAAAGTAGGGTAGTCAATAATAATTTCTAGATCATCTTTATCTTTTCTTTTTCTTTCTTTCTTTCTTTGTTTCTGGTTTCTTTGGCTCTGATATTTCTTCTCTAATGCTTCTGGTGGTTAAGTTAGAATGAACCAACTATTGCACAACAAATAATAACACACATGAAATCATAAAAGACATATAATAGGAAAATACATGCATACATGCAATAATAGATAAAAAGTTTTAGTTGGTTCAAAAAATTTGGTACTTTAATTAATAGGAAGTGGATTACAAATTTCTGAGTTGTTACAATCTTCCGCCCTTAAAAAGAATCTCGTCCTCGAGATTCACTAATTAAGAACTGAAAAGATTGGGAAACTCTTTCTGAAGGTAATCTTCTCGTTCCCAAGTAGCTTCATCTTCGGTGTGATTACTCCACTGAACTTTCAGAAACTTGATGCTTCGGGTTCGAGTGGTTCGATATGCTTCTTCGAGGATACGAATAGGCACTTCACGATAGGTCAAATCCTTGTTGATGTCCACCGAACGGTGATCAATATTCTTGAAGATTTCTGGCTTCTCCGGCACTTCAAGACATTTCCGAAGTAAAGACACGTGGAAAACATCGTGCACTTCAGACAATTCAGGGGGAATTTCCAACTGACAGGACACTTCTCCTCTGCGGCTTAGTATCTGGAAGGGTCCAATATATCTTGGTGCAAGCTTTCCTTTTACTTGGAATCTCTGCATTCCCTTGAGAGGTGATACTCTAAGATAAACAAAATCTCCAATTTTGAGGTCAGTTCTCTACGTCTCTTGTCGGCATAACTCTTCTGTCTAGACTGGGCTGTCTTGAGGTAATCACGAATCATGCGAACCTTCTCTTCAGCCTCTTGCAGAATGTCCGGTCCAAATATCTGACTATCTCCGGTTTCAGACCAATTCAAAGGGGTACGACACTTTCTTCCATATAACGCTTCAAATGGGGCCATTTGCAAACTGGCTTGATAACTGTTGTTGTAGGAAAACTCCGCGAAAGGCAAACAATCCTCCCACTTAGCTCCATAGGCTAGAACACAGGCTCTCAACATATCTTCCAGTATCTGATTTACTCTTTCAGTCTGTCCATCAGTCTGAGGGTGGTAAGCTGTGCTAAAGGCTAATTTGGTTCCCAGGGCTTGATGCAAACTTCTCCAAAATCTTGAGGTGAATTGGGTTCCTCGATCAGAAACTATGGTTTTAGGGACTCCATGCAAACTAACAATTCTGGATAGATAAAGATCTGCCAGCTGTCCTGAGGTATAAGTGGTCTTGACAGGAATAAAGTGGGCAACTTTGGTCAGTCTATCCACAATGACCCAGATAGAGTCATTTCCACGGCTAGACCTTGGAAATCCAGTGATGAAATCCATTCCAACAGATTCCCACTTCCATTCCGGAACTTGCAAAGGTTGTAGCAATCCAGCCGGACATTGATGTTCAGCCTTGACTCTTTGACAAATATCACACTTGGATATGAACGATGCAATCTCACGCTTCATTCCATGCCACCAAAATTGTTCCTTTAAATCTTAGTTCCACCGGGATGGATGGAGTAAGGTGTCTCATGGGCTTCCTTCATAATAACTTCCTTCAATTCTGAGTCCGCAGGCACCCAAAGACGTCATTTATACCAAAGAACTCCTTGATCATCTTCTTCAAATCCTGGCACCTTGCCGGAACTAATTCTGCGCTTAATTCCGTCAATACTCTCATTTCCCTTCTGGGCTTCTTTGATTTGGCTCATCAAGGTGGGTTGAAACTCAAGGTTGGCTAAGAATCCTCGACTAACTAGTTCCAATCCAAACCTTTCAAACTCTTGGTGCAACATGGGTTGCTCCTCTTTGATCATCATATTCAACGAGCATGGCTTCCTACTCAATGCATCAGCCACTACATTGGCCTTACCAGGGTGATAATGAATTTCCAGATCATAATCCTTGATCAACTCTATCCATCTTCTTTGCCTCATGTTCAACTCCTTCTGGGTGAAAATATACTTCAAACTCTTGTGATCAGTGTAGATCTCGCAACGGTTACCCATAAGATAGTGCCTGTAGGTCTTCAAAGCGAGAACTACGGCTGCTAACTCCAGATCATGGGTTGGATAGTTTTCTTCATGAGGTCGAAGCTGCCGGGAGAGGTAAGCTATGACCTTGCCTTCTTGCATTAACACACAACCAAGTCCAAGTTTGGAGGCGTCGCAATAGACATCAAAGTTTTTGGTGATATCGGGCATGGTTAGGATGGGTGCGGTTACCAATCGCTTCTTGAGCTCTTGAAAACTCTCTTCACACTTAGGGGTCCATTCAAACTTCTTGTCCTTCTTCAACAGTTGGGTCATTGGCCGGGCAATGCTTGAAAACCCCTCAACAAATTTGCGGTAATATCCCGCTAATCCGAGAAAACCTCTAACTTCAGTTTGAGTGGTAGGGGCTTCCCATTCCATGACTGATTTGATCTTCTTTGGGTCTACTGATATTCCTCCAGCTGATAATACATGGCCTAAGAATCCAACTTCCTTCAACCAGAACTCACATTTACTGAACTTGGCATATAGCTGATGCTCTCTAAGGGTCTCTAAGATTAATCTCAGATGGGTTGCATGCTCTTCTTCGGACTTGGAGTAGATAAGAATGTCATCAATGAAGACAACAACAAACTTATCCAAAAACTCCATGAAAACCTTATTCATTAGGTTCATGAAATAAGCAGGGGCATTGGTTAATCCGAAGGACATTACGGTGTACTCATACAATCCGTATCGGGTAGTGAAGGCTGTTTTGGGTATATCAGTTGCACGGATCTTCAGTTGATGGTATCCGGTTCTAAGGTCTATCTTTGAGAAGACTCGAGCTCCAGTCAATTGGTCAAACAGATCATCAATCTTTGGGAGAGGATACTTATTCTTGATGGTAACATCATTTAGCTTGTGGTAGTCGGTGCACAGTCGGCTGGAACCGTCACTTTTATCCACAAACAAGACGGGTGATCTCCAAGCGGATGAACTTGGCTGAATCAATCCCTTACTCAAAAGGTCATCCAATTGCTTCTTTAACTCCACTAGTTCAGCTAGGTTCATACGATAGGGTCGTTGGGCTATAGATCCCGTTCCGGGGACAAGCTCAATGATAAACTCAATATCCCGATCCGGTGGCATTCCGGGTAGCTCATCGGGAAAAACATCCGGGTATTCACAGACGATGGGAACTTGCTCTATAGTTGGTCCTGAGATACTCTTATGACATCTGGTGATTTGGGGTGGTTTGACTGACACATGCTTTACTACAATTCCATTGCTACTCCTCATGGTGATGGTCTTTTTGGCACAATCTATAATCCCTTGATGTTGAGACATCCAATCCATACCCAAGACTACTTCCAATCCCTTGGTTCCTAACACAATCAAACTGGCTAAGAATGATATCCCATGGATTTCTATGGGCACTGCCAAGCAGGTCCAACTAGCCTTTGTTATTGACCCAGGTATTTGCATCGACATGGTATTTTTCAGGGGTGTTGGTTGAAGTCCACTTTTATCGACGAATAACTGAGTAACAAACGAGTGTGAAGCTCCAGAATCAAATAGAACTCTTGCAGGAACTGAATTAACAGGGAACATACCAAGCACAACGTCGGTTGCTTCCTGAGCTTCTTCAACATTCATGTGATTCAGACGGCCTCGAGGGTGAGGCTGGTTCCTTGGTGGATAGTTCTTGCCATTTCCAACACGGCGCTGTTGCTGAGCAGGAGCAGTGGTCTTGGATTCATCATTCAGCTTCTTCGGGCATTCATTGGAGTAGTGCCCCTTGATTCCGCACTCATAACAGGTAACACCAGACTTGTCACCAGGCTTGGGCAGCACAGGGGCGCTATTTGGCCTAGGGGTATTGGTGTTGAAGTTGTTGCCATTAGGTCTCAGAGGTGCACGATTGAAGTTGTTGCCGGTCGGACGGTTGGGATAATTGGGACGTGGAACAGGTGCAGATGGCCTCATAGGTCTAGGGGTGAAACCCATAGGTGGATTTCCCCTTGGCTTCTGCGAGTTGCTTGAGTTGCCTTGATACATCATACGGCGCTTGCGGTTATCTTCAGCTTGCTTGAGTTTGCCTTCCATCTGAATGGCAGAGTCAACCAATGACTCCAGGTCTGCAAAGGGAATGCTGACCAAGACACATTGCATCTCATCATGAAGTCCATTCAGAAACCTTTCTTGCTTCTTCTCATTGGTGTTGGTGTCATCTGGGGCATACCTAGACAAGGTAAGAAACTTGTCACGGTAGTCAACCACAGATAGGGAACCTTGCTTCAGATTTCTGAACTCATCTCTCATCCTTTTAATCAATCCCAAAGGAACGTGGGCTTTGCTGAACTTGCTCTTGAACTCCTCCCAAGGCATCACATACCCTTGGGCTTGCATCGCACGAGTGCTATCCCACCAAGCTCTTGCGGCTCCCGCAAGATAGTGGGTGGTGTACAAGACCTTCTCATTTTCGCCGACTCCGGCGACTGCCAAATTGTTCTCCATGGTGCGAAGCCAGTCATCAGCATCTAATGGTTCTTCAGACTTAGTGAACATAGGTGGGTTGGTGTTTTGGAAACTCTTTAGCTTGGATCGTTGATCATCATTGCCATTGTTCTCTCCTTCACCATGGCCATTTCCATTGCCATTGTTGTGGTTCATTGCCATCGGGGTTAGCTGCTGAAGAGTGGCCAAGTTAGCTTGGCGCTAGCTCGGGCTGCTTCTCGGTCTTCCATGATCAACCTTGACAGTTCGGCCATTTCCGGGTTTGGAGGTGGGGGTGCTCGCGGCATCTGAAGATAACGTGTGTAAGACAAGAGGGAAAAGCTAATTGCTAAGATTGAAATGTAACATAGATGATGCAATTTTTGTCTTACTAAGGCCTTAAGGGCCAAATTCATATTTCATTCAACAAGCATCAAACATATCATACATACGAGTGCACACGTTACAAATGGTTTACATCAAACCATTGCGACTCGTCTACTAGAGAGGGGGATACAACTCACACCTACACGAAGTGACTTAAGGTAAACTCATAACTAGATAACACGGGGATCTCCAATCTAAACATCGGGCTCCTCGGGGTGTTCCTCCTCATCATCTACAATGAATCCAGCATCCTCATCATGCTCCTGATCATCAAGGTCCTCCATGAAGTCATCCTCGTCACTAATGAGGGCATTATCCTCCTTGCGGAGATCAATGCCTTCCTCCTCACCAAGGTGGCTCTCTAGACTCTCAATGTACTCCGTCAGCTCAGCCACATTGGCCTTCAACTCCTCAATGGTCTGATCTCTCTCATCGCGCTGGCGGCGAAGGCTCTTGCGATCCCTAGCAAGGATCCTGATGGTGCTTCTCGCCTCCACAAGTGCGAAGTGCTCAAGGTTGGCCTTGGTATGGGCACGATCTGCCTCCTGCTGAGTGGAGTACAGTAAGAAGTCCACGTGATCAACATAGGTACTCGGATCATTTTGCCTTGGCATGTTTGCGGGACGCCCGTCCGCATCACGCCGAGCAAAGTTCCTAAAGCGCTCCCCCTGGATCTCCTCCACATGCAGTCCGCACAAACGGGCATGCATCTCCTGCATACCTCGGACCAAACCATCGGCCCAAGTATTCTCCACAAGGTCAAACTTGATCCTTGGAGAACTTAGATCTCCCTTCTTGCCACGGCAACTCGCCCAGATAAGCCACCGTAGCTCTCCATCCGGGTGCTCATTGAGCACGGCTCCCTTGAACTCCGGATACAGACGATCCAGGAACAAGGTCAGGGTGGTGAGGTCGCGCTCAAAACAAAGGCTGCCACCATGGCCCAACTGGTACTGCTCAGTGAATACCGGGGCCATCTACAAAATTTTAGATTAGATTAAGTTAGTGATCAACTCAAGTGTGCAAAATTTTAAGTAGGCAAAAACTGAAGCATGTACAAAGCTTTGTAAATAGAGAGGAAAAGACTAAGCAATTTTAAAACCATTACTTATTTCTTTGCTTTCATAAAGGTTTCATTTAATGCCCATTCTAACTAAGGTCTCCTATGGTCAGCCTTGGCTCTGATACCAACTTGTAACACCCGCGAATTTATCACAAATTCGAAGTGCCCGTTATGTATTCCACCACAATCGCAGAATCATTGTTGTGATACACATAACGTAGTTGGTAACCAGTTCCATAGACATTACAATACGATGGCTCAAATACAATGGTCATAGTGACCAAGTTCATATTACAACACAATATAGCAGCGGAAATAACGTCTTCGGGTCCATGCCTTCACCCTATAGGCAATGGCGACTCAGGAGACGATCTTAGTTCTGATACTCTTCTTCATAACCTTCCTCCGGATACTCTTCCCCATAGTCTGGCCAAGTTGATAGCCAGGGACACAGCCATGAGTACATTGGATGCACTCGCAAACCATCTTATAAAGGAAATGATGAAGTAGATATGCAAGCTTGATATGGTGGACTAAGCACTAAGTTTATTTTCAAAAAGCTAGTTTTATTTCCCAAGAATGTTCATTAGTAGAGAAGAAGCTTTTAATTCCCTAAGTTCAATCTAAAGAGGAACTTCATGTGTGTCAATATCAAATGTCAAGTCAAGTCAAGTCATTCACCAAGTTCACCATAAGTTATTATCATTCTTGACAAAAGTCAAGTACAGCTTGCCAACTGTCCATAACCGCGGACGCGGCTATTCGAATAGTTTTGAAACCTCAGTAGAGGGGTACACTTTACCCACAAGATTTGATACATCTGCCGGGAGAAATCCACGGATCGTCATACACAAAGTATGCGAGGTTCAGATAATCAAACAAACTCTTTCACTTGCTCACTCTAGTATAGGATCCTTTCCTAGAGCCCGAGACACGGACATCTCTGTTCTGGCGTCTCTAGTTTTGCCCGCTCCAGGATGCTGGATGAATGGAAATTCCACCCGGTTCGAAAGTACCCGCGCACGGTGCACTTCTATAAAGGATGATACAAGGCCTCCCATACTAGGGTGAACAAACTACGGACTAAGCCCCTTCCCATTTAGGGGTAGTGTGGTCGTACGGTAATGGTTGGCTCACATGGTACATCACTTATTATCATTTAGCAAATACATTCCATAGTCCTTAGTCACGATTATTTTTCCTTCATAAAACCCTCATGTAGGAGAGATCTTCAATTCAAGTTTTCAAGTTCATGTCACCAACTTCAAATAGGTTTCCCCTTATCGATAGCCTCAATTTTATTAGCGACTAAGAAACTACATTGAGTGATGTTTAAAACTAAGGGAAATCTTGGATAAACTCAGCTTGATGCTCTTGTTAAGCAAGATATCACTACACAACTATCATTCTACTCTAGCAATTCAATCATGCAATTTAGTTTAAACAAGTAGAATGCAATAGTAAAACTAGGCATGTGGAGTATGATTCAAAAGATGGCTTGCCTTGGTTGGCAAAGTGTCCGGGGTAGTCTTCTTCTTCTTGATAAAATTTCCCTTCAATATCCTCCTCCGCAACACTAGCGTCTAATAACGAATAAATACAAAGCACACAATCACCACACCATACTAACATCACTTCAAGCACACATCATTGTTTTCAAGCAATAGGGTTCATGTTGGATTTTATTGAGTTGGATTGCAAGGTTTCTTCCAAGTGTTCATTAAGTGTGCAAATTTAGATTTTTCTACCATGTGCCATGTGTTGTTTATTTTCCAAGCATGGGTATGAAACTAGGGTGATTAGGGCTAGTTCAAGTGGAGATTGACTAATTAAGTAAATTGGTGGCGATGGAAAATTTTAATCTAAGTGTATAATAAAGAGCTATTATTTTATGCTACACACTAGTGTTGGATTTGGCTTAATTGATGTTACTAACAAAGTGTTAATTGAATAAGGTTGGACTAATCAGTAAGTAAGTTAATTAGTGAGTTCATAAACCAAGTTTCAAGATTTTAGGAGGTTTAACTAATTTTCTAGAATTTTCCTAAGACTAATAGGGCTATGGTCACATTATTCTTATTGAATTAAATCCCTAACTCAATTTGAATTCTAACTAGTTTCAGAGGGTAGACAATTTCCTAAGCTTTCCAACGCATATTTATTTGCTAGAAATGGATTTCTAAATCACTGGGAATTTAGGTTTGAAAATCATTTCTGAAACAGATTTGAAATAATTCAAAAACGAGCGGGAATTAAATAAAAACGATTCGGACCGATTCTAAACGAACTGGGCCGATTTCCTACAGAACCCGAACGGGCCGGCCCGATACCGCTTCGCCCGGGCGGGATATGTTTCGAATTTGAACTGACAGGTGGGGCCTACTCGTCAGGTGACTTAAGTCACCCGAACCGGTACGCTGCCGTTGGATTCTAATCCAACGGCGCGTCTGCGTCGTGTTCAACGGCGAGGGTGGAGCTCACCTGCGCGCAGAGAAGAAGACGACGGCGACGGCGGCGCGCGTAGAGGAAGCAGAGCTTGACGGCGAGGGGCGGAAAAGGCTCCGGCGGTACTCCTCCTCCAGATCCCGGCGTCCGCTTGCTCAACGGAGGCCGAACGCGGCGGCGCCTTCCGCGTCTAGTACCTCGCCGGCGGGGCTGGCGACGTCGAACGAGAGCGAGCGGTGAGAAGAGAGGATGTCTAGGAGCTAGCTGGGAGTGGGGTGAGTTCGTTCGTTTGCTCGGAGGGGGTTTTTATAGGCCAGAGGGGTGGGGACAGGGGCGCCCAGTGGGTGGCCGGCGCAGGGTGTGCTGGCGACGTGCACGGGCGAGGCCGGGCACGGAGGCCTTGCTCGCGTGCTGGCGGGGTTCTGTCTCGGCGACGGAGTGCTGTGGGTCGGCTCTGGCGAGGTCACGGCGGTCGGCAACTTACAGAGAGGAAGAAGGAGAGGAGAGGGGGGTCCGGGCGGTGTCCTCCTTTTCCTTCCCTATCTCACGGCCTGGGTCGGGGCTGGGGAGGCTGGGCTCGACCGAGGGAGTGTCCACGGCATGGCTATAGGGCCTAGGGCAAACGAAAATAGTGATGCTCACAGTGATTTGATTTTCTTCGATTTTTTCTCCCCAGGTGTTCGATCAAATGCCCGCAAGAAACTCAAATTCGAATTTTCGAAATTTTTCACTTTGGGTGGTCAACATATTAGACAAGGTTTCCAGAGATTTTTTTGTTCTGAAGAAATAACATGTTTTGCAAAAATTTGTATTTGAAATTAGGGTTTGGTTGCTGAATTAGATTCAAAGTATGGCAGAAGTTTGAGTGGGTTTCTTGTTTGAGTTTTTGTTGGAAGCCTCTTGGTTGAGTTAGTATGTGATCTGGTCAAGCTCAACTAACTGGCCACACCTTTGCTGGATTTACAGATTTCTTATTCTAAGTGCTCAAAGTAGGGTAGTCAATAATAATTTCTAGATCATCTTTATCTTTTCTTTTTCTTTCTTTCCTTTGTTTCTGGTTTCTTTGGCTCTGATATTTCTTCTCTAATGCTTCTGGTGGTTAAGTTAGAATGAACCAACTATTGCACAACAAATAATAACACACATGAAATCATAAAAGACATATAATAGGAAAATACATGCATACATGCAATAATAGATAAAAAGTTTTAGTTGGTTCAAATAATTTGGTACTTTAATTAATAGGAAGTGGATTACAAATTTCTGAGTTGTTACATCACCCAGCGCGCTCGCCCACCTGAACCTCCTGGCCGTGTCACGAAAACGTTGCACGACCACTGATTCCGTGCGTCTAGCCGTTGGCACAGCACGCGCCCGAGCTTCGCGATCACACCACTAGACTAGGATCACAACACCGCCCAGAGAACACCGCCCAGCCGCCCAATCCGTGCCGGTCGATACCACGACGCACCGTGTCCACCGTCGAGGTATAAAACCCCCTGGACCAACCCCATCTCTCCTCTGCTCGCCATTCTTCTCCCAGCCCCTCTCCTCTCCACTCAGAACACCCCACTGGTGAGCCCTGTCCATTCCCAGGGCTGCTAAGCTCGAGGGACATCGCCGGAGCAGGGGTAGACGGCGAAGGTTTCGGTCGACGCCGAATCTCTCTCTCTGCTCTCTCCCTGCACGGTTCTCTTCTCTACTGGATCTGAACCTCACCTCGCCATTCGTTTCTTCTCTGGCAGCACGAGGACGTCGCCATCGTCGTCGAAGCCCGAGGAGCACGCAGACGAGCACACTCACGCGCCACCCTTGAGCACCCTCTTCTGCAAGTTTCGGTCGCGGAGCAGGCTTCGGAGAGACCGCCGCCGCCCTGCAGCCACCCCAGCCAGCCTCGGCACCCCTAGGTGAGCTCCGCCTCGCCGTTCCCAGCAGCTAGGGTTAGGGTTCATCTAACCCTCGACGCGAGGGAGATGACGGACCAGAGTCGTCGATCGCCGTTCTAATCGGACGGCCGAAATCGGCCGATACCGATTCGGTATCCAGGAGCCGCTGACGGCCGGGCCCCACCTGTCAGTGGTTTGAAATCTTCTCCCGCTCGCGTCGACACAGATCTGGTCTGGATCCGTCTATTTCGGCCCGTTCCGGGCAGATCTGGCCCGTTAACTATTTTTTTTAGAAATACTCTGTTAAATTTGACTATTCTGTGAACTTTGAAATTCAATAGAAATTGATCTGTGCATGCAAATGATGTGATTCAAAGTTCTGTGAGTAGCTTAAGAGAATGTCTTTCAGATGCATAGGTCCCATAATTTTAGGACCAATTTAGAATAAATGATAAATAGTATTGTGTTATTAGCCCCTTTTACTTACTTAAATGCAAATCTTGAGTTTGGTATGGTAAAAATGAATGAAACCAATTTTCCATGTTAGCATATCATGATGCCTTGCTTGACTCACTGTAATTCCTATTTTAGGACTTATAATCTTGCAGTAGCAATTAAAAGGGCATAGGGTATAATTAATCTTAGAAAAATCACCTCTTGCAGTAGAAATAGAATTTTGTGTTGAATCCAACTTTGTTGGATCATGTTCTGGAAGAGCTTCCTAGAGCACTTTACCTCATATTTTTCTGAGGTACAGAGAATATATGAGGATTATTTTGGTGCCCAAGTGATATATTCCTATTGTTTAATTCATAGGAAATAGATCACACTTTGTTTTTCAGTAAATCCAACTTTGGTAAGTTCTTAAGATTGTTGTCAACCTGCAAGATTGATAGGTGTGCTGTTTGATTCATTGTATGCCTGCATGCTTGAAATGATTGCTAAATGGTGGTGTTCACATCAACTTAAGAAACCCTAGTTTCTAATAAGACTAATTTGTCAATTAAGAACCTTTAAGTTATTGTTTGTTTTCTAAACTTGTTTGCTTCTGATACTCTTTGATAAGATGGTGTGGAGTGCTGCATTGCTTGTGGCTTGTGTATGCTTGATTATTTATTTGTGCGTTGTTATATTTTTCCGGCGATAGAATCGAACGAGGAGTGTACCGAAGAAGGTGAAGTGTACGAGTATCAGGATGAGGAGGACAAGGGACAAGCCATCTAACTTGATGCATATCTGAACCCTAATTACACATTTGCATATCTCCTTCTATTTTATTAAAGTGCATGGATTTATGTTGCTATAGTTCCTGTAGCAATTATTTGTGGACTCAGGCTCCGCGAGTCAAGTTGTTATCATCCATCGAGATGACCCTTTTATTACCTATTCCATTACCCCTGGAGTAGTGGCTTGTTGGTTAGCACCAATGCCTTTGATAAACTTTCTAGTGGAGCTGAAACTCTAGGACTGGGAACACTCAAAGAAAGTTTTCAAAAATGTTTCCGAAAACCTTGGGGTAGTACCTACTCCACTGAAGTGATTTCGAAAATGATTTTTAATCAAAATGGAGGACAAGGAGATGGTGGTTTTCATATGACATTGGTGATCACTAGGCGTTCGCTCAGAACAATTAACCCGTGCAACCACATTACCCCAGTATGGGACGGGGCTTAGTCCGAAGTTTATTTGCTTTAGTGCGGGGAGCCTCATACTATATACGGGTCTGTAGGACCCCGGAATCCGGATTGCCGCCATATTATGGGCAATAGTAAATCAGGATCCATTGGGATTTATCCGGTCGAAGACACTTGGGTTTCTCCCGCTGTGGCACTGGAACTACGCTCGGCAGAGGTAGACGACCAGGGTTTGCCGGGGATGTATACTCCACAGGGTAGGCGCCCGTACTAAGGTGAATAGATGGAAGGCCATGATCGATTATCCGAACTCCGCATACTTGTGTATGACGGTCCGTGGTGGAATCCCAGCGGATTTATTGGATGGTGTGGGTAAAGTGTACAACCTCTACAGAGTGAAATTCTATTTGAATAGCCGAGTCCTCGGTCATGGACGGTTGGGATGACCGTTGCCTAGCCCAATGTCGGTTTTGTTTTAAAAAGGTGGATTTCGGAAAAGTGGAGAAAGGTGCCAGATGGAGTACTCGGAGGGTACTATCGTGGCACGTATTTGGTTTGGAGTACTTGCAGAGTACTGCCGAAGGTTGGAAGTGGTCATGTGTGATTGACTGGGAATAATAAGAATGGTGGTCATGTTTGATTGACCCCGGCTCTTCTCTTGGAAATGAGTTCCCCCTTTTCTAGTGTTTTTCTAAAGATGTTTTACAAAGATTCTTCTTTAATAAGGATATAGAGATGTCGTATGACATGCTATATTGACAAGAGAAACTATGATATAGAGATGTCGTATGACATGCTATATCGACACAAGAAAGTATAGTTAGGGTTAAATACAAGCCTCAAAACAACTCTCTTGCTATAGCCAAATAGCATGCAACTTGTTCCCTCTTAGGTGGTTTGCGAGTACAATTCCAAAATGTACTCACGGCTTTGTCCCTGGTTATTAACTTGGCCAGATTATGAAGACTACGAGGATGATGGTGAGGAATTCGATGACGCCGGTGCGAACTAGGATCCGTCTCCCGGTCAGTCGCCTGTAGGGTAGAGGCATGACCCGGGCTACCTACGCTACCAATGTTTCCGCTGCTATGTTTAGTGAACTTGCCCTGCGAGGCATTTGAATTCGGCCAAGTGGCCATGTAAGACTAAATGACTTATTTATGTAATGGATGATGTACTCTGTAATGCCAACTCAGTTATGTGGTTTCATGACGGTCTTCCTGGGATCATGAATTGTATGCATAACGGGAATTCCGGATGGTAAACCGGGGTCCCCACAGAGTTGGTGTCAGAGCCATCCTGACCTTAGGAGACCCTAGATAGCATGGGCGTTAGACCGGACCAAAAACTATTTTCACTATTAAAAAGTTATAAGAGATGGCTTAATAGATATAAGGTAAATATATATTGCTCTCATCTCTCCCCTTACTCTTTAAGCATTTGGACTACTTGCATTTTAATTCAAGTTTTTACTGTATTTAAAATATTGCACACTTGGGTAACTCAACCTACCTTAAAATTTTGTGTAGATGGACACTCCTACTGCACACCGTCAGGTTGGTACCCACGAGGACGTGCTCGTCTTTGAGCGTGACTTAGTGGAGTTGGCCGCGCGTCTCGGGCGCCCGCGTCCGGAGGTCCGAGGCTACCGACTCTTTGAGGAGGGTACCCGCGAGTTGGCGTACCAGGTCGTTTGCCAGGTCCGCGGGAAGGAGGTCCTGCCGACCTCTCCAGAGTTCACCTTTGAGGTGATCGAGCGCACATGGGGCGATGGACTTATGCGTGTCCTCCGACACGCTATCTCGTGCCTCGTCTACCTCCACTACGACGAGCTACTCGGCACCCGCTACGAGCACTATGGACGACTCGACTCCGATGGCTTTCCTCACCAGGCCACCGCACACACCCCCTTCAGTCGCCACCTTTGCCACACGGAGGCCCTGCTGCACCACACCCAGGGGCAGCTGGACCACATCCGTATGGTTGCCGACGAGCGAGGCCTGGAGCTGGCCGTTCTTCGTGAGGACCTGCAGGAGTCTATTCTCTCTCGTCACGGTCTCCTCGCTGCCAAGAGGAGGATCGTGAAGAGGAATAGGGCTCTGCGTCAGCGCGTCCGTGATCTGGAGGATCACCTCGCTTCACTTGAGAGTCACGTGTCCGAGCTAGAGGAGGAGACCGCCGAGCTCCGCAAGGAGAACGAGGAGGTACTCGGCCGCGACGACGACCACCAGGAGGCCTACGACGAGGAGCCCACGAGCACTGACGACGACGACCGCGGTAGCGATGGCGGTGATGACCGCGACGCTATCATGGACTTCTACGCTCCTGCCACCCCGAGTGAGGAGGATCCCGAGGAGGTTGAGCCTCACGTTAGCGTCGACGAGTAGGTACCCGGCGCACTGCTATCTCACTTAGGATGTCGCGTAGTGGCTAGGTCGACCCCTTTTGCGTATAGGTGTGTTGTATGGTTCAGCTGGAACCATTTGGTATGTGTTGCATGAGACTTTGTGGTATGTGTGCTAGACTTGTGTGGCACCTCTTTTGTATGTATGTATGCATGTGGTGGACATGGTTGACTTTGGATGGTGATGTATGTCTATGGATGCTGGTGTGACTATGTCTCTTGTGATTACTTCCATGTCTTATCGCAACTTGTTTCCTCTGCATTATTAATTGCTGTTTCTCACAACATAAAACTTCTCTCCAGAATGGCTCTACAGACTCGTGGCCACGCTGGCAACAACCTGCCCCTACCTCCTGAACCTGACATGACGCAGGTGCTGTGGCTCATGTTAGAGGATCGTGAAGCCACACGTGCCGAGCGTCAAGCCAATCTCGCCACACTCCAACACCTCGCCCAGATTGCCACCCACCACAACAACAACGGTGGCAATGACGAGCCCCAGAACAAGCTTAGGGATTTCCAGAACTCCAATCCCCCAGTTTTCTCCAAGTCCACTGAACCATTGGATGCCGATGATTGGCTCCGCACCATTGAGAACAAGCTAGAGTACGCTGGAGTTGGAGCCAATGACAAGGTGTTGTACGCAACCCACTTCCTAGCTGGGGCAGCTGGAGCATGGTGGGAAAATGTCCGCGCCATGCAGCCCGAGGGCCAAGTGATGACTTGGGAGGCCTTCAAGACCAAGTTTCGCAAGGCCCATATCCCTTCTAGACTCATCAAGATTATGAGGGACAAGTTCCTCAATCTGAAGCAAGGAGGTATGAGCATTCCTGAGTATCTCGACAAGTTCACCACTTGGGGAAGGTATGCTCCCAACGACATCGATACCGATGAGAAGAAGAGGGAAAGGTTCCTCAATGGACTGCAGGAGGAGCTGTAGACTTACCTCGTTGCCGTACATTACCCTGATCTGGAAGCCATGGTGGATGCTGCAATCATGGTTGAAGACAAAAACAAGGCTGCCCGTGAGAGCCGCAAGCGCAGGATGATGAGTCAGGGTGGACCAAGTGGACAGAGGTCCCGCAGCCTGCCCCCATCCAGGGCTGCGCCCCCTCCACAGAGGTTTGCATCCCAAGCCCCCAAGCCCAACAACCCAAATCGCCAATATTCCAGCAATCGCCCCTCAGGCGGGAACTACTCTGGAGGTAACCGCAATGCATTCAACCCTACTACCCACAGCCAAGGTAGCGGATGCTACACCTGTGGCCAGCCAGGAAACTTCTCTAAGGAGTGCCCTCTGAAGAAGCCCTCTGCGCCGAGCCTCAGCGCGCCGAGACCCAACCAGGGTCAAGGCCGTGGACCCACTGGGAAGAACCCGAAGAATCAAGCCAATGCTGCTCGAGCCCGCCTAAACCATGTCACTGCTGAGGAAGCTGCTGGAGCACCCAATGTTGTCCTTGGTACGTTTCTCGTTAACTACATCCCTGCAAGAGTGCTATTTGATTCTGGCACCTCTCATTCCTTCGTGACTGAAAACTTTGTGGCAAAGGGGAAGTTAGAGTCAACCATGATGCCTAGGACCATGCTAGTTCAAATTCCCGGGTCAGTTATGAAAACCAAGAGAAATTGCATAGATGTGCCGGTAGATATCCACGGGGTGTCTTTCAAAGCCAACTTAATCATTCTAGGCACGAAAGGTTTGGATGTGGTACTGGGAATGGACTGGATGTCCAAGTATCAGGGGCACATTGATTGCGCCAAGAAGTCTATAGCCATGACCAACAGCGATGGTATTCAAATTGAGCACGTTGCAACTATGCTGTCCCGCAAAGCCTACTACAAGAAATCGGTATCTGGACCAACCCTTGACCAAGTTCCGGTGGTATGTGAGTACCCCGATGTCTTCCCTGAAGAGTTGCCAGGTATGCCCCCCGACCGGGATATTGAGTTCATTATTGAGTTGATTCCCGGAAGAGCCCCTATAGCACAAAGAGCCTACCGCATGAACCCCCAGGAGTTAGAAGAGTTAAAGAGGCAGCTCGCTGATATGCTCAGCAAGGGTCTTATCCGTCCTAGCGTGTCACCTTGGGGATCGCCTGTTCTATTTGTGGACAAGCGAGACGGTACCATTCGACTGTGTGTTGACTACCGCAAGTTAAACGAGGTGACAATCAAAAACAAGTATCCACTCCCAAAAATTGAAGACCTGTTTGATCAGCTGAACAGAGCCAAAGTATTCTCCAAGATTGATCTCCGGACTAGATATCATTAGCTGAAGGTTCCCGAGTCCGATATTCCCAAGACCGCCTTCACCACACGATACGGTTTATTCGAGTACACCGTCATGTCCTTTGGCCTGACCAATGCCCCAGCCTACTTCATGAATCTCATGAACAAGGTGTTCATGAAGTTCCTTGACAAGTTTGTGGTGGTATTTATCGACAACATCTTGGTCTATTCCAAGACTGAGGAAGAGCACGCAGAGCATCTGCGACTAGTGTTGGGAACCTTGAGGGAACACCATCTTTACGCCAAGTTCAGCAAGTGTGAATTTTGGCTAAAGGAAGTTGGATTTTTGGGACACGTTATCTCAGCTGGGGGAGTGTCCGTTGACCCATCGAAGATTACTTCTATCTTAGAAAGAAAAGCCCCAACCAATCCTACGGAAGTTCGAGCCTTCCTCAGATTAGCTGGATATTACTGAAAGTTTGTTGAAGGTTTTTCCAGCATTGCCCGCCCCATGACTCAACTCCTCAAGAAGGACAAGAAGTTTGAGTGGACCGAAAAGTGTGAGCAAAGTTTCCAAGAGCTTAAGAAGAGACTCGTGTCAGCTCCCATCTTGACCATGCCCGACATCACCAAAAGCTTTGACGTCTACTGCGATGCCTCCAAGCTTGGACTTGGAAGTGTCTTGATGCAAGATGGCAAAGTCACTGCTTACCTGTCGCGTCAACTGCGTCCGCATGAGCTAAACTACCCTACTCATGATCTAGAGCTTGCTGCTGTGGTGTATGCACTCAAAACTTGGCGGCACTACCTCAAGGGAAACAGATGTGAGATCTACACCGATCATAAGAGCTTGAAGTACATCTTCTCTCAGAAGGAGTTGAATATGAGGAAGCATAGGTGGATTGAGCTTATCTAAGATTATGATTTAGGCATTCACTATCATCCGGGAAAGGCGAACGTGGTCACCGATGCCCTTAGCCGAGAGCCTTGCTCCCTAAATGCCCTGCTAAAGACCAACCAGCCTACCCTATGTGAAGAGTTTGAAAGGTTTGGACTTGAGCTTGTGAGCCATGGGTTCCTAGCCAACCTTGAAGTCCGACCTACTCTCTTTGATCAAATCAAGGAACCTCAGAAAGGCCATGAGAGCATTGAAGGAATTAAGCGCAGGATGGAATGTGAAGAAGTGCCCGGTTTTTCAATTGATCAGCAAGGTGTGCTATGGTATAATGGCCGCCTATGCGTTCCTAGCATCGAAGAGTTGAAGTAGCTAATCTTGAAGGAGGCCCATGATACTCCCTACTCGATTCACCCAGGAGGCACCAAGATGTACCAAGACTTAAAAGAACAGTTTTGGTGGCACAGAATGAAGCGATAAATAGCATTTTATATTGCTCAGTGCTACGTTTGCCAACATGTCAAGGCCGAGCACCAAAGACCTGCGAGTCTGCTGCAACCCCTGAAGGTGCCCATGTGGAAATGGGAAGAAGTTGGAATGGACTTCATCACTGGTCTGCCAAGATCAAACAGAGGCCATGACTCTATTTGGGTCATTGTTGACCGCCTAACCAAAGTCGCACACTTTATTCCAGTCAAGACCACCCACAATGGTAGAGAACTCGCCGATCTTTATATCTCCAGGATTGTGAGTCTACACGGAGTGCCCAAGACCATCGTATCCGATCGTGGTACTCAATTCACATCTCGTTTTTGGGCAAAACTTCATGAAGCCTTAGGGACCAAACTCTCATTTAGCATAGCCTATCGCCCACAGACTGGAGGTCAAACCAAGAGGGTCAACCAGATTCTTGAGGATATGCTCCGTGCATGTGTCTTATCTTATGGAGCCAAATGGGAGGACTGTTTACCATTTGCCGAATTCTCCTATAATAATAGCTACAAGCTAGTCTTCAAATGGCCCCTTTTGAAGCCCTGGATGGCCGTAAATGCCGAACCCCTCTCAACTGGTCAGAGACTGGGGAAAGCCAAGTATTCGGTCCCGATATCATCAAGGAAGCCGAAGAGCAAGTGCAACTGATCCGAAACCGTTTGAAGGCCGCTCAATCTAGGCAAAAGAGTTATGCCGATTCTCGATGAAGACCCCTTACCTTCCAAGTGGGAGATTTTGTCTATCTCCGAGTGACTCTGCTCAAGGGCATGCAGCGTTTCCATGAGAAGGGAAAGCTTGCACCCCGCTATATCAGCCCATACAAGATCCTTGAATGCCGAGGAGAACTGTCCTACAAGCTAGACCTACCTCCTAAGTTGTCAGAGTTTCACGACGTCTTCCACGTCTCCCAGCTTTGCAAGTGTCTCCAAGCCCCTAACCAACCCAAGACCTTCAAGGAAGTTGATCAGGATACCATTGACCTCAACCATGACTTGACCTACTGCGAGAGACCCATCCGTATTCTGGAAAAAGATGTCCGTCTCACCCGTAGATGGAAGATCAACATGTACAAAGTCCAATGGAGTAACCACACCGAAGATGAGGCCACGTGGGAACGTGAGGATTATCTTCAACGAGAGTTTCCCAAGTTACTCAACGCTTAGCTATGGAATCTCGGGATGAGATTCTTTTAAGGGGGGGAAGGTCTGTAACAGCCCACTTTTTGTACTGCCTATTTGGACTAAGTAATGCTTTATTTAGGGGAAACTAAAACTTTTTGATTAAGATATTTTGTTGGTGTATGCATGATCTCATGTGATCTAGTTTGGTGCTATAGAATCTTTAGGTTCAAATTTCTTTTCTGGAATTCTTGCACGTGTGAATTATGTTGTGTGTTGTCTTACAAATTGTTTGAATTCCAATTCAAACCTAGAGAAAATTTAAAACTAGGACTTGCTTGCTTGTTTGGAACTATGATTTCATGTGCATGTGTGTGTATCACTTAAATTCTTTTTCTTTCCAATTTCAATTAAACTTGTTGCATGAATGCTTGGAATTGTGCTATGATTTCATGCCAATGCTAAACCTAGTGAATTAGAACCCTAGCACCATCCATATTTTTATTTCTTTTGTTTAAACTTTATTTCTGCACACTATATTGGAAAATAGGAACTTGATCAAAACCAGATTTCCATTTGGCCAAAAATATTGAAACTTGGTGGATGCCTTGCTATCCACTTAAGAACACTTCTGAACCAATCATCACCACCTTTGGATCAAAACTTTGCACTTTTCAAATTCAAATGAAATTTGGCCGAATTCACCAAATCTTATTCCTTTCTTTTTCTTTCTTCCTCTTTTCTTTGCAAACTCGACCAAGGAGACATCCTAGCCGGCTACCCTCTCTCCCTCTCTCATATTCTTCTTGTCTTATCCACTTGGACACAAAGGAAGGGGGGAGCCCGAGGCAAATCTTGCAAAGATTGCACTCCACCTCTCTCTCTCACTCCAGCCACCCCCAACCCCCAACCAACGTCGAGCCACCGCCCAGGTGAGCCCTAGGACCCCACTGGCCAGTGCCTGCTCGACCCTAGCCTCTCTCCCTCTCCCTCGAAGCCCGAGGCCACCTCGAGCTCACTCGTGCCGACCAGGGCGCAGGGGTCACGCTAGCCCCTACCACCACGCCACCAGCAGCCCCCAGCCACCGTCGTCAATGCCCAATCGACTGCTGCCGCCCATGCCGTCCTTTGGCTGCCCCCTAGCCCACGCTCTGTCCCCTCCCGTGCACGCTCTGGACGCCGAGAGCGGCATAGCCGTTCCGAGGCATGCACACGCCTTTTCTCCGCGCAATGCACGTCACCCAGCACGGCATCGAAGCCCCAGCAACGTGCCATCCTTGCCCAGCGCGCTCGCCCACCTGAACCTCCTGGCCGTGTCACGAAAATGTTGCACGACCACTGATTCCTTGTGTCTAGCTGTTGGCACATCACGCACCCGAGCTTCGTGATCACACCACTAGACTAGGATCACAACACCGCCCAGCCGCCCAATCCGTGCCGGTTGATCCCACGACGCACCGTGTCCACCGTCGAGGTATAAAACCCCCTGGACCGACCCCATCTCTCCTCTGCTCGCCATTCTTCTCCCAGCCCCTCTCCTCTCCACTCAGAACACCCCACTGGTGAGCCCCGTCTATTCCCAGGGTTGCTGAGCTCGAGGGACGTCACCGGAGCAGGGGTAGACGGCGAAGGTTTCGGTCGATGCCGAATCTCTCTCTCTGCTCTCTCCCTACACGGTTCTCTTCCTCTGTTGGATCTGAACCTCACCTCGCCGTTCGTTTCTTCTCTGGCAGCACGAGGACGTCGCCATTGTCGTCGAAGCCCAAGGAGCACGCAAACAAGCACACTCACGCGCCACCCTCGAGCACCCTCTTCTGCAAGTTTCGGTCGCGGAGCAAGCTTTGGAGAGATCGCCGCCACCCTGCAGCCACCCTAGCCAGCCTCGGCACCCCTAGGTGAGCTCTGGCTCGCCGTTCCCAGCAGCTAGGGTTAGGGTTCATCTAACCCTCAACGCGAGGGAGACGACGGACCAGAGCCGTCGATCGCCGTTCTAATCGGACGGCCAAAATCGGCCGATACCGATTCGGTATCTAGGAGCCGCTGACGGCTGGGCCCCGCCTGTCAGTGGTTTGAAATCTTCTCCCGCGCGCGTCGACGCAGATTTGGGCCGAATCCGTCCGTTTCGGCCCGTTCTAGGCAGATTTGGCCCGTGAACTATTTTTTTAGAAATACTCTATTAAATTTGATTATTCTGTGAACTTTGAAATTCAATAGAAATTGATCTGTGCATGCAAATGATGTGATTCAAAGTTCTGTGAGTAGCTTAAAACAATGTCTTTCAGATGGCATAGGTCCCATAATTTTAGGACCATTTAGAATAAATGATAAATAGTATTGTGTTATTAGCCCCTTTTTCTTACTTAAATGCAAATCTTGAGTTTGGTATGGTAAAAATGAATGAAACCAATTTTCCATGTTAGCATATCATGATGCCTTGCTTGACTCACTGGAATTTCTATTTTAGGACTTATAATCTTGCAGTAGCAATTAAAATGGCATAGGGTGTAATTAATATTAGAAAAATCACCTCTTGTAGTAGAAATAGAATTTTGTGTTGAATCCAACTTTTTTGGATCATGTTCTGGAAGAGCTTTCCAAAGCACTTTACCTCATATTTTTCTGAGGTTCAGAGAATATATGAGGATTATTTTGGTGCCCAAGTGATATATTCCTATTGTTTAATTCATATGAAATAGATCACACTTTGTTTTTCAGTAAATCCAACTTTGGTAAGTTCTTAAGATTGTTGTCAACCTGCAAGATTGATAGGTGTGCTGTTTGATTCATTGTATGCCTGCATGCTTGAAATGATTGCTAAATGGTGGTGTTCACATCAACTTAAGAAACCCTAGTTTCTAATAAGACTAATTTGTCAATTAAGAACCTTTAAGTTATTGTTTGTTTTCTAAACTTGTTTGCTTCTGATACTCTTTGATAAGATGGTGTGGAGTGCTGCATTGCTTGTGGCTTGTGTATGCTTGATTATTTATTTGTGTGTTGTTATATTTTTCTGGCGATAGAATCGAACGAGGAGTGTACCGAAGAAGGTGAAGTGTATGAGTATCAGGACGAGGAGGACCAGGGACAAGCCACCCAAGGCAAGCCATCTAACTTGATGCATATCTGAACCCTAATTACACATTTGCATATCTCCTTCTATTTTATTAAAGTGCATGGATTTATGTTGCTATAGTTCCTGTAGCAATTATTTGTGGACTCAGGCTCCGCGAGTCAAGTTGTTATCATCCATCGAGATGACCCTTTTATTACCTATACCATTACTCCTGGAGTAGTGGCTTGTTGGTTAGCAACAATGCCTTTGATAAACTTTCTAGTGGAGCTAAAACTCTAGGACTGGGAACACTCAAAGAAAGTTTTCAAAAATGTTTCCGAAAACCTTGGGGTAGTACCTACTCCACTGAAGTGATTTCGAAAATGATTTTTAATCAAAATGGAGGACAAGGAGATGGTGGTTTTCATATGACATTGGTGATCACTAGGCGTTCGCTCAGAACAATTAACCCGTGCAACCACATTACCCCGGTATGGGACGGGGCTTAGTCCGAAGTTTATTTGCTTTAGTGCGGGGAGCCTCATACTATATACGGGTCTGTAGGACCCCGGAATCCGGATTGCCGCCAGATTATGGGCAATTGTTGGGGATATACCAAATAGGTATACCAGCGACGTAGTCCTAAATCAGCAAGCCAGGGTGGCTCATCAGGGGTGGTATGGCGGATTCGCCATACCGGGCGGCCCAGTTGCTGAAGTTGCCACGGCGGTACTGGACACAGGCGCTTATGGCGAATCCTTAGACAGGTCCATGGCGGATCCGAAAAAAGGCCCATGGCGGACCACTAACGACAGGCCCATGGCGGGTCTGGAGACGGCCCATGGCGGGTTACCTTGTAGTACACGCATAGGACTTAGTCTAGGACTCCAAGTTGTATCCGCTCCGGTACCAACGTGAAGCCCATGCTAGGCGCCTTTATAAGCCCGGCGTGGAGCAGCCCTTGAGGCACGTTCTAGTCATACGGCCAATCGCATAGCGAAACAGCCAACCTCATCATTGTAATCGAGCACTTGTTGCCATATAGTGAATTAAAGCAGCACGTAGGATCTCGCCACCATCGCGGGATCTGAAGCTAGGTAAACTCGTGCTACCACCGTCCCGGATCGCTCCTCCGTGTTCACCCCCTTCCACAAACTGCCATACCCCTACCTCTATGAAAGATCTGTTGACGAAACCACGACAGTTGGCGCCCACCGTGGGGCTTAGCGCGTCTGGAGCGCGGATCTAGGCGGGATCCACCTTTGCAGGCATCGGCGACACCATCGCCATCGGGCATGTCCTCTACGATTCCGGCTTCCCCATCGTCCCAGCGGATAACCTCTGGGTGCCAGCTAGAGAAGACCCTGCTCAATTCACTGTCGTTCCGATTGGAGATATCCATATCTTCATTGGAGAGACAAACCCTACCCCCGCTACGGAAACCAATTTCCGGCGGATCGGTATGGCTGAAATCCCCAAACGGACCGCTTTCGAGCTGGAAACGGAGGAGGACTCATCTGACCTGGAACTTTCCAAGTTGCCCAAATCGGATCTGAAAAATAATCCCACCCAGCCCGCCCTAGAGGTAGAGGAAGTGGTGGAAGACCGCTGTGAATCCGCCATGAGTAATCTGGCGTTAGAGACACCACGGTACTGCCTTGTTGCATTCGCAGGCATCACTTCGGGATTTACCTCCAATGGAGGAGAAGATAGCCCAGGTGAATCCATCCTTGAGGCACTTAACGAAAGTGGTGAATTGGATGACTGGGACAGCAAGGGCTACGATTCTGACCATTACGACGCCGCCATGAGAAAAATCGAGGCGGAGTTGGAGCAGCAGGCACTTGAAGAACAGCAAGCAGCGGCCAAGCAGGTGTTCGTAACCAATAAAGGAGATGATGCTGGGTAGACAACTGGTGATCCGCCATCTCAGGCAGTCCACGACGGAGATGCCGGCAAAGAGCAGGGCAACCCGCCAACAGCCACCGATCCCGCCACGCAGCAACTTCCTGAGATCCACGGCGGACCCAGGCCTCTGCAACCCGCCATCCCCGAGGACCAGCACCCGGAGGACTTCACGACCCCGCTGGACAAGGTCGTCTACGGAACTCTAGCAGATCCAATCACCCCTGACTATGTCAGAGATGTGAACGATCTCGAGAAGAAGAGGCGAGCACTCCTCAAGGAAGCAAAGCGAGTCGAGAAGATGGGCCAGCAGCTTGATGGCAACATTGCTAAAGCTCAAGACACGCTGAAGCGCGCAAGGAACATGGAAGAGAAGTATGTTACTCTCATCCAGAACCAGATAAACGAGGGAGGCGACCTGCAGCTGGTACGAAACCTTGAGTTCACCGTACCAACGGCGGAAACTCTGGCCAAGATGTACATCAAGAATCCGCCATACATGGATAAAAACCGCGATGAAGTCAGGGCCACGCCCATTGAAAATATCGTGGCTGCAAAGGAGCTATTGGAGCATAATAAGAGCCCAACAGCCCTAGAAACGGCAGTGAAACTGATGACCAAAGCATTAGTGCAGCAGAAGAAGGCTACGTCGTCACGACGGCTCGAATCTGATCCCGCGCTATGCAGGTCCAGCACTGCCTCTAAGGCTCGGGGGGCTGGCAACCATGGTACGCGCCCTGATAACGAATCTCACACCGGATCCTCAGAAATCCGAAGAAGAGAAGCTCGCAACCGGGCGAACGCCATCCCAATATCCTCCGATGACAAACCGAATGGCAAAGGCCCATAGAGAAACCCATCGCCACCCCACAAGAACTACCCTGCCTATGGATACCACCAAGACAATGCTGCCCCTCGCCATAAGACCAACATGCCACCACCAAAGTATAAGACGTTCGAAGTCCCAAAGGGAGGGATCGTCATACGCGACAATGATGGCAAGCGAGGATGAAGCCGTGACGCTGGACGCAGAGACGATCCGCCACGACGGGAAGCCAGCAGAGATGGCGGATCCAAGAGAAGGGACCAATCTCGCCATGACGATGGCGCGCACCGCGGCGGCGACAAGGACAAGCATCGCTCCACTCGCCACCAAGATAACAAAGGGCAGGGCTCCCGCCGCCATGACGACCATCCATCTCCACGAAGAACAGAAGGAAGCCGTCGTAGCTGCAAAGATCAGTCGCAGGACGGCGAGAGTAAACGACGATGTGACCCTTCGCCATCCCCACCAGGGAGCCCCCATGGCGGCGGCAGTGGTGGTGGCGGACCAGCAAGGTCACGCAACTCTCGCAAGGATCCGCCACACCAGAAGCCCTACGACGCTCGTACTCATCTAAACGAGATTGCCAAGTCTCAAACATCCTTCTTCCTCGGCCCAAAGTGCTTTGGACAACGGATTCGTGATGAGCCCATCCCGCATGGGTTCAAGATCGAGAAAAATATTCGCCAGTACAATGGAGTCGATAGGCCTTTAACTTGGCTACAAGACTACTTCAACGCAGTACAGTTCGCCGGGGGATCACCCAACGTTGCTGTCCGCTATTTGCCCCTGATGCTATCCGGCACTGCGAGGCAGTGGATCAATGACTTGGCAGAAAACTCCATCCAAACCTGGTTTGATATGCAAACTGCGTTCACCGAAAATTTCGAGGGGACTTACAAGAGACCCCATAACATCGGTGACCTCCAACGGTGCCGACGGGCCGACGACGAGACCTCCCAAACTTTCCTCGCACGGTGGCTAGATATGAAGAACTCCTGTGAAGGAGTTACTGACGAATCCGCCATCCTCGCGTTTATTGACAGTTTGGAGAGAGGCCAGCTGCTCTGCCATCGCCTGTTGCGGGAAAGGAACGAAGGGAAACTGACCCTAAATTCCATGATCACCATCGCAAGCAACTACGCGGCCGCCGACCACGACGCCCGCGAATCTCTGAAGGCTTCCGCCATCCAGAACACTGGAAAGCGGAATAGCAGCAACAAACGGAAGAATCCGCTAGAAGAGCAGCAGGCTCCGGATATGGTCGCCACAACCTTCGCTGACAAGAGCCAAAGCGGCCAGCGCGGAAGAGGATGCGGTACTAGCAGTGGCCAGCCGTGGAGTTCTGCAACTCCCGCTTCGGCGCCTTCCGCCCCCGTGTCTTACGACGAATACCGCGATATGCCATGTTTCGCCCATCGCGACGCTTCGGGAAAGTGCAACCACACCAACCGGAACTGCAAGTTTGTCAACGACCTCAAGGCGGATCAAGAAGCTGGCTTCAAGCGCAGCCGGCGACAACGGCCTCGTGGCAAATGGAAAGCGGACAAAGACAAGGAGTCCAGGGATGGCAGTGACATGGACGAAGACCCTGCGCCCAAACCCGCCGAAAAGATAGAGGGTGGCGTTGCCAAGGGCAACCCAATCAAGGACAAAAAAGGTGCCTTCCACACATTCCTTGGACCCCCCATGGCCAAGGCATAGAGAGCTGCTATGCGCTCCCTCAATGCCACCGTGCCAAAAATCCGCCAGTAGGTCCGATGGTCCGAAGTACCGGTGCACTGGAGCCGCGATGATCATCCAGAGCACATCCCAGATGGATATTACGCCATGGTGGTATGCCCTGTAATCCATGGCTATGAGTTCTCCAAATGCTTAATGGATGGCGGCAGCAGTCTGAACATCATGTACGTGGAAACTTTGACGAAGCTCGGCCTTACCAAGACCCAACTCCGCCATAGCGCGGTCACCTTTTATGGGGTGGTTCCTGGTCGCCAAGCCAAGTCCCTCGGGTCCATGACACTCAAGGTTGCCTTCGGTAGCGAGGAAAATTACCGTGAAGAGCCTATAACCTTTGAGGTAGTCCCATTCAAGAGCACATACCACGTGATCTTCGGTCACCCTGCCTTCCACAGCTTCCATGCCAGGCCATGTTACATCTACAATCATCTGAAGATGCCAGGCCCAGATGGCATAATTACCGTTTATGGCTGTTTCAGAAAGGCAAAGCACTACTGCAGAATAGCTTATAGCCTCCACCTTATTAGTGACGGGCAAGATAAAGTCAGTCACTAATAACAGTCATCAGTGACGGGCAAGACAAGGCCCGTCACTGGTAACTTTACGATCGGCAGCCATGCTAATTACCAGTGACGAGAACATAATTGTGCCCGTCACTGATATTATAGAGAGATACCAGTGACAGGCAATACTAATATGCCCGTCGCTACTATTATAAATACCAGCGACAGTCTTTCTAGGATTGCCAGTCACTAGTATGTATCAACACCGAGTGTGTTCATTTTCAGTTTGCCCCGTCACTACTAATGACTAGGAAACGTGGGTCTATGGGGTGAATTTTTGTATTCGTATTTGACTTTGGTTATTTTTAGGTATGATTACAGCTAGGCATACATCAACAGATACGTCGCGGAGGCGACAAATATGTACCTCACACATCCCATATATTTTTTTATTTTTTGAGGGGAACGTCCCCACCACTAAAGTTATTTTTATTCTGAGATCACCAAGTCTTTTAACTCGTCCCCACGTCCACGGCCGTATCATCCCAACGCCCAACTTCTCAGCTAAAAAAAAACTCCCAACTTCTGATCCCCATTCTTCCTCTAGTCCACCTTAACCCTAGCCGCAATGTACCGTCAACGAGATCGTTGTCACAGATCAGGCCATGGAACAGCCATCGACCTCCCTTTCTCTCCAGATCGCCCATATGTGCCTCAGCCCTCTCGCTGTTATGTTGGTGTTGCTGCTCGACAACCGTACAAGGCGGAGACCACGCTGAACCATGTGGCGGCGGCCGGCGGGGACGAAATTATCAAGGGGTGTGGCGGTGCGGCAGAGCACAGGGTAACAGTGAGGTACGGGCCATCATGTGCGACTATGTTTTCAGCTTAAGATTCATTTTTTGATGTGCTGTCATACAGGTTGTGCGACGGTGCGGAAGTGATAGGCGAATTTTGGGCTATCCCCCAGACCCCCACGCCGAGTGTGCTCAGCCATCGGACTACTCTCACACCAGTCTACCTGATCTCAGGTAAGGGACGCCATCTCCTATTCCCATGTTTCCAGTCAGATCGTATGCTACCTTTGATCTGAAAAGAATGAAATACTGGGTAACATATGGGAACAACGAATGATTGATCGTGGCATCATTCATGCTAGCTAGGTTTGGGTGACCGTTTCTTTTTCTTTGAGTAGAGGCAGCCATGTAACGAGCATCTCTTCTGTTGTTTTTGTTCGTGCTGCGGGCACTTGTCGTATCAATGGTTGTGCTGGTAAAAAAGGAAATTCTGTTTTAGTTCCCAATAAGGCTGGGTTTCGTTGGGATTGCAGATGTATTTGTGGATCCCTTATTACAATCTAATATGTTAGAGAAATCCCCCTGCACAGTATTCTGTGAGTTTCCTGGTTGTGTCTCGTTAATTTCTTGGAGTAATATTTGGTCAGGCATCTACCCCGATGGGACTGGTTTTAGTGCCCAAAATTCTATAGTACGTATAGTATCTTCTAGTGCCCTAATTTTGTAGCTCTTAGATATAGTACGGTGATCTTGTGCACCGGTCAGCCCCATGGAAAATTGATTTAATCTTTCCTAACATACTAGTTTGTTGCAAAGTGTCACACGTGCTTAGTCTGTACCTTTCTTATCTTGTGTTTTTATTGGTTACAAGTCAACTGCATACCAGTTTTGCACATATTGTATGTGTCTAGTAAATTACTGTCAAGGAAAATAATATGGTTCTTAGTCTGGTCATAATCATCATAATCAGCAGAGTTCTTTGAGATTCAGGTTGTAGTATATAGATGTTGTCCCATGTTAATATTTATAATGTCAGCAACACAATCTTGTGTGTAGGAGCAATGGTATATTTTGCCTGTACGCTTTTCAGGTGTTGATTTGTAAGAGTGACATATCTTTGCCTCATGGTTGAGGCAAGTGTATGTCAGGATAACACTTTGTATGATTCCCTCACTCCACATTCATTTTATAGCACTTGCTATTTATTTCATTGAGTAGCACCTCTGCATGTGTCCACACAAGTTTCACACATTAAAACATGTTATATTGTCCAACTTTTATTTCTTTTGATTTGAAATAAGAATCAACTGAAACCAGTGTTGCAAAATGCCCTTCATCTCATTTCACCAGATTTAGTTTGTAGACCAACTCAATTCATTTGTTAGTTATTTTCCGCTAGTTGTACTTTTACTTTACTACTATTTACAGAAATATGGTGATCTACTATTTGATGTACGCTTGCTAAGAAAGATTCATTTTATGTGGGGGCTAGTCGGCTTGGAGTGTCATATTAACTCAACGTTTGTTTGATATGCCATGCTAAAAATGTGACAAGTTGAAACTAACAATTTTCTTTTCTCTAGTTCTCCTAGAGTAATCCGTAATGCCAAATGCAAGATTCTAAGCTGCTGGAGCAATTGGTGATGTTGCTGCCTAAATTGTTGCCTCCTACATGGCAATGCTTATTTGGAATGCGATTTTTCTAGGTAGCAGGTGGAGCCGAGGAGTCATGTGAAGCAGATGGAAGCTTTGATGTTTCACAAGAGTTAGATGTTTTTAATTTGAGATGTTGGTTGTTCTGACATGACAACGAACTTGTTTTGGATATTGTGCTATCAATATTAATTCCATTTGTAGTACTTATGATCGGATTATGTTATCATATGAGTGTATGTGATCATATTGTTTTATCGATGTGCAAATGCAATATTTTTATTTCTAAACAATGCATTATATTTTGTTATTCCTAAAACATTTACCCATGATGGGCAAAGTACCAAACTACCAAAGGATCCCTCGCTAATAATATCATACTAATGCCGAGGACAAGCAATACCCCTAAAAAGTAAGTAGTGACGGGCATGAATAAATGATTGTCACTAGTAAACAAATACCAGTGACGGGCGAGCTTGCCCGTCACTGGTAACATGTTACCAGTGACACGTTACCAGTGACGGGCACCCTGCCCGTCACTGATGAGCCTTTTAAGACCGTCACTGGTAGGCTATTCTGCAGTAGTGAAGGAGTGCGAGGAAGGAGAAGCCGCCTTCGCAGAAGCAGTGTTCTTCGGTGAGGAGTTCAAAGAAATCCACGCCGCTACGGACCCCGCGGAGATGCCGGCATCCAAGCAGGAGATTTCCGCCTCCCCGCCCACCTTTAAGCCTACAGTCGACACAAAACAGGTGGAACTTGTCGCTGGCGATGCCGCCAAGACTACTTCCATTGGGACAAACTTATCCCCTAAATAGGAAAGCGCGCTCATCGAGTTCCTCCGTGAGAACCGGGACATCTTTGCATGGCAGCCATCTGACATGACGGGTGTACCCAGGGAACTCGCCGAGCACGCTCTGCAGATAATTCTTGGCTCCAAGCCAGTGAGACAAGCCATGAGACGCTTCGGAGATGAAAAGCGCCGCGCCATAGCAAAGGAGATTTCCAAGCTGTTGAAAGCAGGCTTCATCAAGGAAGTGATCCATACTAAATGAGTGGCAAATCCGGTGCTAGTTCCTAAGAAAAACACAAAAGTTATGCGCATGTGTGTAGATTACACTGGCCTGAATAAAGCGTGTCCAAAGGACCCTTTTCCCTTGCCTCGCATTGACCAAGTCATTAACTCGACGGCGGGATCGGAGCTGCTGTGTTTCTTAGATGCCTACTCAGGATACCACCAGATCAAGATGAAAAAGTCCGATCAGCTCGCTACGTCGTTCGTAACACCTTATGGCACATATTGCTATGTCACAATGCCATTCGGTCTAAAAAACGCAGGAGCAACGTATCAGCGCACTATGCAAAAGTGCCTGGCGGATCAAATCGGACGAAATATCCACGCATACGTGGACGACATAGCGGTTATGTCTAAAAAGCAAGATGGCCTTATAGCGGATTTGCAAGAGACCTTTGACAATCTTAGGAAGTACAACATGATGCTTAACCCCACGAAGTGTGTCTTCGGGGTGCCAGCTGGACAGCTTATAGGATTCATCGTCTCCCACCACGGAATTGAGGTTAACCCGGGGAAGATCAAGGCAATCCTCGACATTTCCCGGCCCATAGATCTAAAAGATGTACAGCGACTCACAGGCTACGTGGCAGCAGTGAGCAGGTTCATCAGTCATCTTGGCGAGAAGGCTTTGCCACTCTACAAGCTGATGAAGAAATCAGACAAATTCGTCTGGACCGACGAGGCAGACGCTGCACTTAAGGATTTGAAGAGAGTGTTATCCACTACACTAGTCCTAGCGACTCCCGAAGACCAGGAACCCATGTTACTATACATGGCGGCAACTAACAGGGTGGTCAGCATCGTCATGGCGGTAGAACATAAGGAAGAAGCGCAGGAGTATGGTGTACAGCGACCAGTCTACTATGTCAGCGAGGTCCTGACGGAATCCAAGCAGCGCTACCCTCACTACCAAAAATTGGCATACAGAGTTTTCCTAGCTTCTCGTAAGTTGAGGCATTACTTCTATGACCATAAGATCATAGTGGTGAGCAAAGCCCCACTGAAGGACATCATCAACAACAGCGACGCAACAGGACGAGTTGCAAAGTGGGGCATTGAATTGGCCTCTTTCGACATCGACTATAAGCCTCGCACCGCCATCAAGTCTCAGGCTCTGGCGGAATTTATGGCGGATTGGAAGGAAGCGCAGGAAACTACGCCCGTCCCAGAACCAGAGTATTGGGTGATGCACTTTGATGGCTCGAAGTTGCTACACGGCTCGGGGGCTGGAGTGACACTCAAATCTCCCAAGGGAGATGAGCTAAGCTATGTTCTCCAGATCCACTTCCCCACCACCAACAACATCGCGGAATATGAAGCTTTACTGCACGGGCTACGTGTCGCAAAGGAGATCGGCGTACAACACATCATGTGCTGTGGAGACTCTGACCTTGTGGCTCAGCAGGTGGCTGGCACATACAAAGCTCGCAACGAAGTTATGGCGGCGTATAGAGACGAAGTGGATGAGATGGCCAAAAGTTTCCTCGGCTACGACATAAAACACGTACGATGAGAAGATAACATGGCGGTCGATACCTTGTCAAAACTAGGATCTAGCCGTAAGGCAGTTCCGCCAGGAGTATTCCTCGAGCATCTGCGCGTACCATTGGTAAAGATGGTGGATCCAGAAAATCCGGAACTAGCAAGCTCCCCCATCATGGCGGTTTTGCCCAGCAATCCGCCATGGGCAGAGCCCTACCTGGAATTTCTGACGAACAAGAAGCTACCCGAAGACGAAGTCCAAAAAAGATAAATCGAGCGTAGAGCCAAAGCGTACACCATCATAGATGGCCAGCTCTACAAACGAAGCACCTCGGGAGTTTTCATGAAGTGCATATCCCAAGTGGATGGAATAGAAATACTAAGAGAGATCCATGAAGGCGAATGCGGGCATCACGCCGCCGCCAGATCCCTAGTAGCTAAAGCATTCCGCCATGGATTCTACTAGCCCACAGCCAAGGCAGATGCAGACTGTATTGTAGAGCTCTGCCACAGTTGCCAGATGTACTCCAAGCAGACCCATATGCCCGCCACAGCACTGCATACGATTCCTATAACTTGGCCTTTTGCAGTTTGGGGGCTGGACATGGTGGGTCTGCTAAAAACAGCACCTTCGGGATTTACGCACCTCCTGGTAGCGGTAGACAAATTCACGAAGTGGGTGGAAGCTAAGCCCATCAGGAAACTTGATGGCAAAACTGCCCTCAAATTTGTCAAGGACATTGTGGTTAGATTCGGCATCCCACATAGCATCATCACCGATAATAGCACTAATCTGTCTCAGGGAGAAGTTGAAGAATACCTTCATCACAACGGAATCCGCCTTGACCTAGCATATGTGGCACATCCACAGTCTAATGGCCAAGTTGAGCGGACCAACGGACTAATCATGTCAGGGATTAAGCCATGCCTAGAAGCACCGCTGCACAGAGCAGCTGGAGCCTGGGCAGAGGTATTGCCATCTGTGCAGTGGAGTCTACGGACCACGCCAAACAGATCAACTGGCCTTACCCCTTTCTTCTTAGTCTACGGAGCAGAGGCAATCTTGCCAAGTGATGTTCAGTACTATTCTCCAAGAGTCGAGGCCTACAAGGACGAAGATGCAGAAGCATCTAGACAACTATCTGTGGACCTGCTGGAAGAAGAATGAGACCTAGCAGCCCAGAGATCCGCCATCTACCAGCAGAATCTCCGCCGCTATCACAGCTGGCGAGTTCGCCAATGCTCGTTTAAAGAAGGTGACCTGGTGCTACGTCTCAAGCAGCAGAAGTCCCACAAGCTATCCCCGCCTTGGGAAGGACCCTTCGTCATCAGCAAAGCTCTATTGAATGGTTCCTACTACCTCGTTGATATTCGCGAGCTAGATAAGCGACCAAGTAAGAAGCGCAAACGAAGAGACCCTGACGATATCTATGACGAGACAGATCGTCCATGGAACATTGCACAGCTACGTCCTTTCTACACTTAGCACTTATCTAGCTATGTAATAGGCACCTCTATATGATCAATGAAATAAAGCATTTGGTTCACTCTTAATTTTTTCTGAGTCTTTTACCTCCTTTATTGTTCATTTAGATCGTATAGAACCTTTCTGCGCAATTGTGCTTTGCACTTGCGTCTCTTTTAAATCCGCCATAAGCGGTCCGCATAGCTTTTTTATGTTTTGATCTTCACTCGATGTTTTCTATGTGGATTCCAGAGTAGTGACTTTTTGGCGATCTAAGCCGCCATCTGCTCAGGGTTTTGGATGGTTGCTACTAAGTATCGTCGCCCTAGCGGATTGTTCGTGCGAAGATTTCGCCATCTCACGAAAAGTCAAGTACAGAGAGCCGGATGGCAGATCGCATAATCCTACGCGTGAATTTTTTTTCAAGTGTTGTTTTTTGGGCATGTCAAAAACTGCAAGTTGCATAAAACTAGGCCTGGCAGTTTCTTCGCACAATCAAACCACTTCATAAAAACAAGCTGCAAGAGTTCAAAATCATTTTACTGATCCGCCACAAGCAGATCAGTCACAGTGCAGAAACATTCACACGCAGTTTAAGTTTAAATTACAGACCCACTCAGGGGCCGAATTGATGCAAAGTATTTTTTCCTGCCATATTGCAGGGCACGTCTTAAGAAGATGGCGGAACCTTGGAGGACACCTCGTCACCGCCATTACCACCTGCATTAGCCGCGGAGGCTGATGCCGAAGCCTGGCTTGGCGACCCTGGCAGCTCGTATGCTTCATAGTATACGTTCAACTAAGTGCCAAGGGCACACAGTTGATCGTATCCAAGCACGCTCTGCCGGATGGCAGCCTCGTCCACTGGCGCACCGTCCTCGCCACTCTTCGGGATGCCGGAGGTGAGCAGGTCCAGGTCCATCTCGGGATAGTGGGCCTTCGCCAAGGTTAGAGCGGTCCTGGCACCACCCCGAGCAGAGGACTGTTTCCAGTCCGCCATGAGCCCTGGCACTAGTAGCAGCTTCTGGGTAAGCGCAATGGCGGAAAGGTTGGAAGAACCCGCTATCTGCAGGCTCCCGCACGCTTGGCGACCAGCGTTGAGAAGGCCATCAAGCCCCTTCTTCGCTGCGTCGGTGGCCGTGCGCAAGCCTTCGGTGGTATCCGCCTCGCCCTGCCCCAAAGCGACTGCATAGCGGAAAAAGAAGATGCGTCACGAACGGCATAGCAGAAATTAAAAAACTTTATAAGAAGAACTGGTACCTAGCAAGGTGTCCTGGAAGTGATGGAGGAGCTCGTTAAAGCCTTCACGCCGCTTTTCAAAATCAGCAGCGGCTTCGCGGAGATCCTCTATCTCCTTGTCCTTCTTTAGGCTATGGCGCTTCTGGTCCTTTAGCTGCTCTTCGAGGAGGGTGTTTGCGGCCAGAGATTTCTGGAGCTGCTGCTGTAGCCCATCCATCGCAATGGCGTGGCCCTTCTCCACCCCCTCAAGTGTGGACTTGAGTTTGGAAACATCTGCTTGGCGGAAGTCTCAGCACATCATTGATTGAATAAGCATAAGGGAATTAAAACTGGTTAAGTAAATTAACGCTATTCTCAAGTTGTTGCTGCAAATCCGCCACAAGAGCGCTTTTAGTTGCCAGCTCCTTCTCTTGCGAGCTGACAACCTGGACCAGGTCCTCAACCACCTTCTTGTAGTTCTGGCAAAATAATTTGAAGTGTTAGTCACTCTTAGAGCTTTATGCCGGAAAGGTATCCGCCATAACACTGGGGGGCTACTCACGATGATTTTTTAGTCACTCTTAGAACATCTTGATGGATAGAATCCGCCATGATGCTTGGGGGCTACTTATGCTAATTTTTTGTCTTCCTAAGACCTTTATGCCGGATAGTTATCCGCCATAACGCTCGGGGGCTACTCAGTATGAAATTTAAAAGTTCTCTATAGAGCACTGTGAACTGCCAGCGCTCGAGGGCTGTGCTATTTTAAAAAAAACTTACAGAAGTCACTCTTGAAGCCCCATAGCGGATCGAATTTACAAATCCGCCATGGCGCTCGGGGGCTACTGGGAGTACATACCTCTTTGACAAGACTGGTTCTCTGAACAAACGCTACCATAGCAGATGACACATGGTTACTGGCCTCCTCTTGTAGATTGTCAAGGCGGAAAAGAGCTTCTGATTTCTTCTTCCACTTTGAGGCCTCCCCAGCTCCTGTGTCCGCTTGGATGTTTTTTCTGCTAAAACTCACCTTCTTGGCACCTTTAGCGGGGCGATCTGACGGTCTAGCACTTTTCTCTGGAACATCCGCCACCTTGCTAACATGCTGGGAAGAAGTGGACGGCCCAGTTGGGCGAGCAGGAGCATCCGGTGTAGGTGGAATGGCAGCAGGAGAGGGTTTGGCTCTTGGAGGTTTCTGGCCAGCAACTTTTCTTCTTCTGTGCGCAGCACAGTCACAGATTAGAATAGTCAGGTTATACATGGTATGAAGGCAAGTTATGATTATCCTTACTTCCGCTCTGGCAGATTGATAGTGGCAGTATGCTCGGGCACGGTGTCCAGATGGCCGCGAAGAGCAGGGGACGGATGGCGAGAGAGGACTCTCTTGCCTAGTCCACGAATGCGCCCGCCAGCACCGCAAACGCCACGAGGAACCGATGTTATGGGCTCATCCGCCACTACCTCCTCTTCCGCCACCTTCTGTCTTTTGGGAGACGAGGATGTTTCGTCCTCATCATCAGTAAGCTCTTTCGTCCGAGGATAACGGACGAGGCGGCTCAGCTCGGAAGGTGGTAGGGAAGAAAGCTGCGGAGAAATACGAAGTTATTTAAGAACCAGCTATTATGGCGGAATAAGGAGGGACTCACCTTTGGAAAACTGCCATTCTCATACATAGGGATCTTTAGCTTCAAAGGCTCATCCCGCCCCACCTTAATGATGTTGCGGATTCGAAGCTCGATCTCTTCAGCAGATAGTTCCTCCTTGGAATAGCGTTGAGGATCATCAACTCCGCTATATTCGCACATCAGTGATGGGCAGTATTGAAGAGGCTGAATCCGCCGTGAGATCCAGCAGTAGATGGTATCGGCACCTGTCAGTCCAGAGAAGACAAGTTTCGAAATTTGTCGTGAGCATAGCTGACATTCATCGTCCATTGTAAAGTCGTCCATGACGCCCCAGCTATCCTGCTCCTCAGCAGGGCCATCAACAAAAGACCGCAGGCCGAACTTCCTTTCAGGAGGGGCCTGGTCAGCCAGATAGAAGAAGGATCCCCGCCATCCCTTTGCAGAGTCATGAGGGATGATGTAGGGGTAGGATTTCCCTCTCCGAGGAACAAAGGAGATCGATCCACAATTGCGAGGATCTCCGTTCGCATCCCGGTTGTGGCGGATATTAAAGTATAGGCGGAATAAATCTCCATGTGGGCTGATACCCAGATACCCCTCGCATAGCGCGACAAATCCCGCTGGGGCAGTGAAGCTATTTGGAGCAATATGGTGTAGCTGTAACCTGTAGTGTCGGAGAACGCCTTTCAGGAAGTAGGATGGCGGAAGACTGAGGCTGCGATCAATGTGGGACTTCAGTATAATGACCTCTTCATCTGAAGGAGCTGGCATTGCTTCACCAGGTTCAACCCGCCATCTGGAGAGCTCCTTAGCAGCTATGCGGCCTTCCTGCTCAAGGGAAGATAGAATCTCCTCATTTATGTTACAGGAGTCCCAGTCTCCTCCTGAAGTCTCAGGCATGGCGGACTCTGTATCAGAAGACCGCGCTGAGCCCTCAGCAGCTTCGGACTTGGAGGCTTGGCGAGGCGATTCCGGTTCCATGGCGGCTAGCGGCGTGGCGGTAATAACTTCCAAGATTTCGAGCAAAGACGAGGAAGACGAGGCCAGCTTGTGGCGGAAAATGTCGTCGGCGGTGAGGATTTTCCGCGGCGGCTCGTCGGAGATGATGGAGCTCTCATGGCGGCGCTGACGAGAGAGAAAGCGATGGGGCAAATGAGGGGTAAACCGGCCGGGGGTGAGAGGCCGGGGTATATATAGACCCCGGGCCTCAAGATTTGTGCCCGCCATCACCACCGCTCGTCCCGATCGCAGAAACCCTAATCTGGTGACACGTGTCCAGGGGTAAAAAAGTAACTTAATGAAAACAGTGTGTGCACTGTAAACCTTGCCCTAGAAGGAACTACGTACCGGAATTTACGGCGGATTTCCACGGTATGATCCAATGGATCCCGAAAATCTCGCTAAGATAACTACGTCGCTTGATCCGTTATTAACGGTGGATTAATAGATGGAAGGAGGAACATCAAGATAACCGCCATCCCAGCACAGAAGAGAAGAAGAGCTATGGCGGAAGTATTTCACCAAGAACATGCATGGCGGATGTAGATGGCAATCTTGAAGTTCCCTGGGGGCTACTATTGGGGATATACCAAATAGGTATACCAGCGACATAGTCCTAAATCAGCAAGCCAGGGTGGCCCATCAGGGGTGGTATGGTGGATTCGCCATACCGGGCAGCCCAGTTGCTGAAGTTGCTACGGCGGTACTGGACGCAGGCGCTTATGGCGGATCCTTAGACAGGTCCATGGCGGATCCGGAAAAAGGCCCATAGCGGACCACTGACGACAGGCCCATGGCGGGTCTGGAGACGGCCCATGGCGGGTTACCTTGTAGTACACGCATAGGACTTAGTCTAGGACTCCAAGTTGTATCCGCTCCGGTACCAACGTGAAGCCCACGCCAGGCGCCTTTATAAGCCCGGCGTGGAGCAGCCCTTGAGGCACGTTCTAGTCATACGGCCAATCGCATAGCGAAACAGCCAACCTCATCATTGTAATCGAGCACTTGTTGCCATATAGTGAATTATAGCAGCACGTAGGATCTCGCCACCATCGCGGGATCTGAAGCTGGGTAAACTCGTGCTACCACCGTCCCGGATCGCTCCTCCGTGTTCACCCCCTTCCACAAACCGCCATACCCCTACCTCTATGGCAGATCTGTTGACGAAACCACGACAGCAATAGTAAATCGGGATCCATTGGGATTTATCTGGCCGGAAGACACTTGGGTTTCTCCCGCCGTGGCACTGGAACTATGCTCGATAGAGGTAGACGGCCAGGGTTTGCCAGGGATGTATACTCCACAGGGTAGGCGCCCGTACTAAGGTGAATAGATGGAAGGCCATGATCGATTATCTGAACTCCGCATACTTGTGTATGACGATCCGTGGTGGAATCCCGGCGGATTTATCAGATGGTTTGGGTAAAGTGTACAAACTCTGTAGAGTGAAATTCTATTCGAATAGCCGAGTCCTCGGTCATGGACGGTTGGGACGACCGTTGCCTAGCCCAATGTCGGTTTTGTTTTAAAAAGGTGGATTTCGGAAAAGTGGAGAAAGGTGCCGGATGGAGTACTCGGAGGGTACTGCCGTGGCACGTATTTGGTTTAGAGTACTTGCAGAGAACTGCCGAAGGTTGGAAGTGGTCATGTGTGATTGACCGGGAATAATAAGAATGGTGGTCATGTTTGATTGACCCCGGCTCTTCTCTTGGAAATGAGTTCCCCCTTTTCTAGTGTTTTTCTAAAGATGTTTTACAAAGATTCTTCTTTAATAAGGATATAGAGATGTCGTATGACATGCTATATTGACAAGAGAAACTATGATATAGAGATGTCGTATGACATGCTATATCGACACGAGAAAGTATAGTTAGGGTTAAATACAAGCCTCAAACCAACTCTCTTGCTACAGCCGAATAGCATGCAACTTGTTCCCTCTTAGGTGGTTTGCGAGTATAATCCCAAAATGTACTCACGGCTTTGTCCCTAGGTTATTAACTTGGCCAGATTATCAAGACTACGAGGATGATGGTGAGGAGTTCGATGACGCCGGTGCGAACTAGGATCCGTCTCCCGGTCAGTCGCCTGTAGGGTAGAGGCATGACCCGGGCTACCTACGCTACCGATGTTTCTGCTACTATGCTCAGTGAACTTGCCCTGCGAGGCATTTGAATTCGGCCAAGTGGCCATGTAAGACTAAACGACTTATTTATGTAATTGATGATGTACTCTGTAATGCCAACTCAGTTATGTGGATTCATGACGGTCTTCCTGGGATCATGAATTGTATGCATAACGGGAATTCCAGATGGTAAACTGGGGTCCCCACAGAAGCCTCGAGTCGTCGAACACACAACACACTGCAGAGAGAGACGCCGAGCTTTACCCAGGTTCAGGGCCCTCATGGTGAGGTAAAACCCCTACTTCCTGCCTTCTTGTATTACGACGCGATACCTCGCGAGGAGTACAAGGTCTTGGTTACAGAGCTCTAACTGGCCGGAGGTAGACGAACCAACTTAGCCTAGCTAGGAGCCTAGAGATGAAGACTCGATCCCCTCTAAGGGCTGGCCTCTCCCCCTTTTATAGCGCCAAGGTCCTCCTTCCCCTTATCTTCTTGGGGAAGGGGTTGCCACACACGGCCAAGGAGGGAGGACAGCTGTAGTCTTGATTCTTCTGTGGACGTAGTCTTCGTAGAGTAGTGGCGCCCGTCCACGGGAGTGGGTGGAGGAAGCTGACATCCTCGTCTGGTGCCCTGCACCGTCCACGATTTTTTAGGGGGGTGGCCAACAGCCACTGTGCCGCTTTATGCAGGCATGATGAAAGTTGGTATCCTCCCTATCGGGGGTAGCGTGGGTGGTACGCGGTGTTCTGCCCTTATCATCTTGATCTGCATGCAAACGTGCTGAGCTGACGTGGACGTGGTCCCTCCCCTCACCAGCAGAAGCTCGTGAGGAGGTCTTCTGGTCCTTAGCAGTTTTGGTCGTCGTTCTCCTCATGAGGCGCCTCCTCATGAGGGTCTTCTCCGCTAGCTTCGGTTGTCGCTCCACCCCTGGGCCGAAGCTGGGCCGTTGAAGGGGCCCAGGAGCAGGTGGACCGGGATACCCCGGTATCCAGAACACCGACAGTAGCCCTCGGGAGCCTGGCCCGCGAACGCACCGTCTTGAGGGAGCGAAGGGCCAGGGGCCCCCAGAAGCTGCTGGGCCCTCCAACGGCACGCATCAACACGCGGTTAGAGGACCATGTGAAGATGCAGAGGTCGCGGACGTGTGGCACGACCGCAGCTGGCGAGACGAAACGGCAGGCGACGATGCAGTCCCCGAGGCGTCAAACCGTCATGATGGCGCGTCGCTTCGCTGCAGAGTGTTGCGCCAACGCTTCGATTCCCGCGCTAAGATTTGATGCATCGACGCCGGCCGTGCCCCTTAAATACAGTCTCCTCGAGACCTTCGGCACCTCACCCTCTTCCTCCAGTGCCACTTCTTCCTCAACGCTCCCCAAGCCAATGGATCCCTCTGCCTCCTCCGCTGCTGCAGAGTCGAGCTCAGGGGCGAAGCGCCGTGGGTGCCCCCGGGCAGCAAGAACAAGGCGAAGATTCCGGCATGGTGGACGCCCGGCATCGGCGGCCCCCTGCGCATCGGCGCGCCGAGGCAGGGCGAGGCGAATCACGCCGCCCCGGGGGCCTCTGGTGCCTTGACCCTTCGGGGTCCTGCGCCTAGAGGCGCTCTGAATGCGCCGTCACCGGTGGCGGCGGCGCCGGCTCCCCGCTCCCCGGGAAGCCTCGATCGGGTGCTCCGGGAGGTGGAGGCCGCCCTGGGCCCCCTCCCCCCGGCCACAGATGGCCTAGGACCGCAGGAGGTGGCCCCGCCAGCGACCGGAGTGGTCGCCACTCCTCGCCCCTTGGCGGCGGCAATGCTGGGACCCCTCTTCGCCCTGGGGTCCCGCTTCCTGGAGCTCCTCGTCGTCGTCGACCTCTGGAGCTTCGACTCCCTCCGGCTGCCCGACGCAGTCCAGAGGGTGATCTACGCCCCCGGTGCTTCCTCCGGAGAGGTCACGCTGGCGGAGCAGAGCAAACCAGATCTCCTCTGGCCTGTGGACATCATCCTCGGAGCGGGCGGCAACACCGTCCTCTCCGGGCACTGGAGGGCTTTCACCCTCGGCCACCGCCTCCGCGTCGGCGACCACCTCGTCTTCCGCTTGAAGCTGGGGACGCTGGAGGCCTCGGTGCGGATCTTCGCTGCCGCCGGCGTCCGCTGCACCTACCCCCAGCCCGCGGTGCAGTAAAGGGGCGGCCTTAGCGTGGTAGCTGATACGTCTCCAACGTATCTATAATTTTTGATGCTCCATGCTTGTTTTTACACCATTTGCCTACTGTTTCGTTACACTTCGTGGCACTTTTATGCATTTTCCGGAACTAACCTATTAACAAGTCGCCACAGTGCCAGTTCCCTGTTTTCTGCTGTTTTTGTGTTTGTCGACCCGATCACTTTTCCAGAACACATCGCGATCCGCCGCCGCCGTCGACCCGAAGATCGGGAGGGTCCAGAAGCTCTTCCCGGCACCCTGCCAGAGAGGGGAATCGCCACTGGAGGTCTTCTTCATCGCCATGCTTGCCTCCGGAGCGATGAGTGAGTAGTCTACCTTGGACTATGGGTCCATAGCAGTAGCTAGATGATTGTCTCCTCCACCATGTGCTTCATGTTTAGATCTCATGAGCTGCCCTACATGATTGAGATCACCGTTATGTAATTCTACATGTTTGGTTTGTTGGGATCTGATGAATATTGGTGTTATGATTGAGTTGCTATACTAAAATATATCTTATGTTATCTCTATGTTGTTTATGATCTTGCATGCTCTCCGTTGTTAGTAGCTATCTTGGCCGAGTAGTTGCTAGTGACTCCAAGAGGGGGTATTTATGCTCGATAGTGGGTTCATGCCTCTATTTAATCTGGGGGAGTGATAGAAACCTCTAAGGTTGTAGATGTGCTGTTGGTACTAGGGAGAAAACAACATTCATATGCTGGAGGGCATATGCTTTGTTTACATTACACACTTTGCTTAATGCAATTGTCTGTTGTTCGCAACTTAATACTCATGGGGTGTTCGGATGATATCCCCAGGAGTGGATTATTAGTCATAGATGCAGTTGGATGGTGGTTTATGTATTTTGTTGTAATGCCCAGAGTAAATCGCATAGTGATCTTCTTGACATATCACGTTTATGTTTATTCTATCAATTGCCCAACTATAATTTGTTTACCCAGCATGTGTTATTTATCTTATGGAGAGACACCACTAGTGAACTGTGGACCCCGGTCCTATTTCCATCATATTGCTATCACCTGTTTACTTTACTCGCACTGTTTACTTTACTCGCATACTATTATCACTTTCCACTCGATACGCTCATACCCTTTGTTTCAAGCAAACCGGTGAGATTGACAACCTCATCGCAAGTTGGGAACAAAGTATTTGGTTCTGTTGTGTGCAGGTTCCACGTTGCTGCTCGCAAAGCAAAGCTTGGACGAGGCGCCACATATAAATTGTCTGAAGCTATCGCTAAGCCAGTCCGCATCACCTTCAGTCGTATTGTCTGCTCTTCTCCTGATCGACATACCTTGGTTTCTAACTGAGGGAAAACTTGCTGCTATATTCATCAAAACCTTCTCTTGGGGTTTTCCAACTGGCCGGTCATTTAATTTCATACACCATCGACTTGGCCCCATCAAGTTTTCTGGCGCCGTTGCTGGGGAAGAAGTGGAAGACCTCTGCAAGGGGAGTTTTTCGCACACACATCCTTTACTTTGTTTTAAGTTTTGCTTTACTTTATTTTTACTTGCATCGTTTTATATCAAAAACCCAAAAAAATTAGAATCCTTGATAGTTGTTTTTACTTGTCTACTTTTAGTTTTGCTAAAATGGCTACTCCTGAAAACATCAAGTTGTGTGACTTTACTAGCATGAACAATAGTGATTTTATCTACACTCCTATTGCGCCACCTGCTCCTGCTGCAAACTTTTATGAGATTAAGCCTGCTTTATTGAACTTTGTTATGAAAGAGCAATTTTCTCATGCTAGTACTGAAGATGCTGCAGCTCATCTCAACAATTTTGTTGAGCTATGTGTCGTGGTTTCGTCAACAGATCTGCCATAGAGGTAGGGGTATGGCGGTTTGTGGAAGGGGGTGAACACGGAGGAGCGATCCAGGACGGTGGTAGCACGAGTTTACCCAGCTTCAGATCCCGCAACTGGTGGCGAGACCCTACGTGCTGCTATAATTCACTATAAGGCAACAAGTGCTTGATTACAATGATGAGGTTGGTTGTTTCGCTATGCGATTGGCCGTAAGATTAGTCTGATGCCTCAAGGGCTGCTCCACGCCGGGCTTATAAAGGCGCCTGGCATGGGCTACACGTTGGTACCGGAGCGGATACAACTTAGAGTCCTAGACTAAGTCCTGCGCGTACGCTACAAGGTCACCCACCATGGGCCGTCATCCGGATCCGCCATAAGCTCGCCGCTAGTAGCCCGCCATGGACCTGTCTCCGGATCCGCCATAAGCGCCTGCGTCCAGTACCGCCGTGCCAACTTCAGCAACTGGGCCGCCCGGTATGGCGAATCCGCCATACCACCCCTGATGGGCCACCCTGGCTTGCTGATTTAGGACTACGTCGCTGGTATACCTATTTGGTATATCCCCAACAGTAGCCCCCAGGGAACTTCAAGATTGCCATCTACATCCGCCATGCTTGTTTTTGATAAGTCATTTCCGCCATAGCTCTTCTTCGCTGGGATGGCGGTTATCTTGATGTTCCTTTTTTCCATCTATCAATCCGCCGTAAATAACGGATCAAGCGACGTAGTTATCTTAGCGAGATTTTCGGGATCCGTTGGATCATACCGTTGAAATCCGCCGTAAATTTCGGCACACAGTTCCTTCTAGGGCAAGATTTACAGTGCACGCACTGTTTTCACCAAGTTACTTTTTTACCCTTGGACACGTGTCGCCAGTTTAGGGTTTCTGCGATCATGATGAGCGGTGGTGATGGCGGGCACGAATCTCGAGGCTCGGGGTCTATATATACCCCGGCCTCTCACCCCCGGCCGGTCACCCCTCATTCTCCCCCGTCGCTCTCTTTCTCTTCAGCGCCGCCACAAGAGCTTCGCTATCTCCGGCGAGCCACCGTGGAAAACCTCGCCGCCGGCAGCATTTTCCACCGGAGAAACCTTCCCTCCGCCTGACGCCATGAACTCCGAATCACCGACCCGCCACTATTCCGATGCTGAGGAGGAAGACTCTCCTCTGCAACAGTCAGTCCAGGGAGATCATCCTGGGATGGCGGATTTGGATCCAGAGGACAACATGTCCGAAGCTGAAGAGGAGATGGCGGGTGCAAACCCAGATGACCCCGCAGCAGACGGCAAGGTTGAGGAAGAGGAAGCTGAGGACGAAGAACAGATTTCCCAGAACCTCCACGGGTACTGGCAGAAATCCAGCGTCAAGGACTCTGACATCCAAATTATGGAAGGCGAGGGCACTGTGGCTCCTCAAGCTGAGTCGAGATGGCGGACTAACTTCAAGGCCCCAGTGCCTCTTCCTAACCCCTCCGAAATCGTGATGCTCAAATTTCACGTGGAGAGGGATCTTAGTATGCCTCCATCTCTTTTCTTCACAAATCTTCTGAAGTACTATGGACTGCAGCTCCACCACATATCACCAAACAGCTTGGTGTCTGTGGCGGGTTACGCAGCTTTATGCGAGGGATACCTTGGGATCCGCCCCAGGGTGGACCTCTTCCAACTTTTCTTCTCCGTGCGGCCCAATTATGAGGATGACGGATCTCTTCGAACCTGCGGGACAATTTGCTTTCTTCCGCGAAGGTCGAAAGAGTACCCCTTCATCATGCCACTGGATTCCGCCATAGGATGGAGAGGGTCCTGGTTCTATATGGCGGACAAGCCTGCGCCATCTCAAGCCCGCGGCCTTCCTCCATTCAAGAACATCGCTGCTGAGTCCCGCGACACCTGGACAGCTGTAAACGACGAATCCGCCACTCCCTATGTCAAACTCCTGGCTCGGCGGATTGCCAAGCTATCTGTGGATGGCTTGAAGGGAATCGACACCATCAACTGCTGGATATCCCGGCGGATTCAGCCGCTGCAACACCGTGATCGCCTGATGCACGAATATACTGGTGCAAATGATGGCATGCGTTGTTCAGACCAGGAGCTAGACCCTAAAGTGGTCGAGAAGCACATCCGTTCCCTGATGAAGTCTCCCAGGAAGAAACCTTTGAAGTTCGGCATGGCTATGTTCGAGAATGGCACCTGTCCTTCGGTAAGTTCCCTTTCCGTCATAATACTGTACAGTATCTTTATATTTTATAGGACATAACATTTTTCTTATTACCAGCTCAAATCGCTTGGCCCTGCTCACTTCGCCCATCCCCTTCACCGTTCCAACCTCAAATCTGCCGCCAAGGAGGAAGTTGTTCACTCTAGCGGAAACAAAGAGGAGATGGCGGGGAATGTGGAGGATACAGCCCACACGACCCAAGAGAAGGCGGTTTCCAAGAAACGGGGCGGTAGCGGAAAAACTCGCGGAGGTAGCGGGAAATCTGCTGATTCCCGTCGTTTCGAAGCTCAACGCAGGGTGGAGCTCGAAACGCCATCCGAGAGTACCGCTACCATCAATCTGCCCAAATCAAGGTAATCTTTGGACACCCTTCATTGTTTTGCTGCTTTCCATTTCTAATCCCTTTTCTCTTAGAAGAAAGAAGCCTACTGTCAAAGAGCCGTCCTCCAAGCGAGCCAAGCCCTCCCCTGCGACTATCCCGCTCACCCCTGATGCACCAACTCCCTCCGTTCGTATCGATATTGATATGGAGGATGCTGGTGGTCAGTTTGACCCAATGCCAGAAATCAACCCAACGACTGAAGCTGCGGCTAATGATGTCGTCCAAAGCGAAAAAGCTTTTGGCTCTCAGGGTCAAGTGGCGGATACTCCGTCTGGGGGCAGCTCATACTGGAGACAAAAGCAACTTGAGGTCGTCAATCTTATTTCTAGCCAGGAAGATGCCAGCAACCAGCTGTCCAGCGGCATTGCCGCTTTTGTTGAGAAAACATCAACTATGAAGAAGGTATGTACTCCCAGTAGCCCCCGAGCGCCATGGCGGATTCGCAAATTTAATCCGCTATGGGGCTCCAAAGTTGACTTCTGTAAGTTTTTTAATAACTTAGCCCTCGAGCGCTGGTAGTTCACACAGTGCTCTATAGAGAACTTAATTTTCATACTGAGTAGCCCCCGAGCGTTATGGCAGATAATTATCCAGCATAAAGCTCTTAGAAGACAAAAGATCAGCATAAGTAGCCCCCGAGCATCATGGCGAATAATCCTTCATCATGATGCTCTAAGAGTGACTAAAAAAGAATCAGTGAGTAGCCCCCGAGCGTTATGGCGGATTCACATCCGGCATAAAGCTCTAAGATTGACTAACACTTCAAATTTTGCCAGAATTACAAGAAGGTGGTGGAGGACCTGGTCCAGGTCGTCAGCTCGCAGGAGAAGGAGCTGGCGGAGAAAGGCGCTCTTGTGGCGGATTTGCGGCAGCAGCTTGAGAATAGCGGTAATCTACCTTAAGTTTCCTTTATGCTTATTCAATCAATGCTGAGCTGACAAGACTCCACCATGCAGACGCTGCCAAGCTCAAGTCCACACTTGAGGGGATGAAGAAAGGCCATGCCATTGCGATGGATGGGCTGAATGAACAGCTCCGGAAATCGCTGGCTGAAAACGCCACCCTCGAGAGGCAGCTGAAGGACCAGGAGAACCAGGGCAAGAAGAAGGACAAGGAGATAGCGAATCTCCGCAAAGCCGCCGCGGACTTTGAGAAGCGGCGTGAAGGCTTTAACGAGCTCCTCCATCACTTCCAGAACAACTTGCTAGGTACCACTTCTTATAACGTAAAGGTTTTCACTTTCCGCTATGCAGTCCGTGACACATCTTCTTCTTTCCGCCATGCAGCTTCCTTGGGACAAAGCGAGATGGACACCGCTGAGGGCTTGCGCATGGCCACCGACGCAGCGAGGAAGGAGCTTGATGGCCTTCTCAGCGCTGGTCGCCAAGCGTGCGGGAGCCTGCAGATAGCGGGTTCTTCCAACCTTTCTGCCATCGCGCTCACACAGAAGCTGCTGCTGGTGCCAGGGCTAGTGGCGGACTGGAAGCTGTCCTATGCTCGGGGTGGTGCCAGGACAGCGCTGACCTTGGCGAAGGCCCACTATCCCGAGATGGACCTGGACCAGCTCACCTCCAGCATCCCTGAGAGCGGCGAGGACGGCGCGCCGGTGGACGAGGCCGCCATCCGGAAGAGCGTGCTGGGATACGATCAACTGTGCGCCCTTGGCACTCAGTGGAACGTATACTATGAAGCATACGAGCTGCCAGGGTCGCCAAGCCAAGCTTCGGCATCCGCCTCCGCGGCTACAGCAGGTGGTGATGGCGGCGATGAGGTGTCCTCCAAGATTCCGCCATCTTCGTGAGATGTGCCCTGCGATATGGCAGGAAAAAATACTTTGCATTAATTCGGCCCCTGAGTGGGTCTGTAATCTTAAACTTAAACTGCGTGTGATGTGTCCGCACTGTGACTGATCTGCTTGTGGCGGATCAGTGAAATACTATTAAACTTTTGTAGTTTTTTTTTATGAAGTGGTTTAATTGCGCGAAGAAACTGCCAGGCCTAGTTTTATGCAACTTGCAGTTTTTGCCATGCCCAAAAAACAACACTTAAATTTTTTCACGCGTAGGATTATGCGATCCGCCATCCGGCTCTCTGTGCTTGACTTTTTGTGAGATGGCAAAATCTTCGCACGAACAATCCGCTAGGGCGACGATACTTAATAGCAACCGTCCAGAACCCTGAGCAGATGGCGGCTTGGATCGTCAAAAAGTCACTACTCTGGAATCCACACAGAGAACATCGAATGAAGATCAAAACATAAAAAAGCTACGCGGACCGCTTATGGCGGATTTAAAAGAGACGCAAGTGCAAAGCACAATTGCGCAAAAGGTTCTATACGATCTAAATGAACAATAAAGGAGGTAAAAGACTCCGAAGAAATCAAGAGTGAACCAAATGCTTTATTTCATTGATCATATAGAGGTGCCTGTTACATAGCTAGAGAAATGCTAAGTGTAGAAAGGACGTAGCTGTGCGATGTTCCATGGACGATCTGTCTTGTCGTAGATATCGTCAGGGCCTCTTCGTTTGCGCTTCTTACTTGGTCGCTTATCTAGCTCGCGAATATCAACGAGGTAGTAGGAACCATTTAGTAGAGCTTTGCTGATGACGAAGGGTCCTTCCCAAGGCGGGGATAGCTTATGGGACTTCTGCTGCTTGAGGCGTAGCACCAGGTCGCCCTCTTTGAACGAGCGTTGGCGAACTCGCCTGCTGTGACAGCGGCGGAGATTCTACTGGTAGATGGCGGATCTCTGGGCTGCTAGGTCTCGTTCTTCTTCCAGCAAGTCCACAGATAGTTGTCTGGACGTTTATGCATCTTCTTCCTTGTAGGCCTCTACTCTTGGAGAATCGTACTGAACATCACTTGGCAAGATTGCCTCTGCTCCGTAGACTAAGAAGAAAGGGGTAAGGCCGATTGATCTGTTTGGCGTGGTCCGTAGACTCCACAGTACAGATGGCAACTCCTCTGCCCAGGCTCCAGCTGCTCTATGTAGCGGTGCTTCTAGGCATGGCTTGATCCCTGACATGATTAGTCCGTTGGTCCGCTCAACTTGGCCATTAGACTGTGGATGTGCCACAGATGCTAGGTCAAGGCGGATTCCGTTGTGATGGCAGTATTCCTCAACTTCTCCCTGAGACAAGTTTGTGCCATTATCGGTGATGCCAAATCTGACCACAATGTCCTTGACGAACTTTAGGGCGGTTTTGCCATCAAGTTTTCTGATGGGCTTAGCTTCCACCCACTTCGTGAATTTGTCTACCGCTACCAAAAGGTGCGTAAATCCCGAAGGTGCTGTTTTTAGCGGACCCACCATGTCCAGCCCCCAGACTGCGAAAGGCCAAGTTATAGGGATCGTATGCAGTGCTGTGGCGGGCATATGGGTTTGCTTGGAGTACATCTGGCAACCATGGCAGAGCTCCACAATGCGGTCTGCATCTGCCTTGGCCGTTGGCCAGTAGAACCCATGGCGGAATGCTTTAGCTACTAGGGATCTGGCGGCGGCGTGATGCCCACATTCGCCTTCATGGATCTCTCTTAGTATTTCGATTCCGTCCACTTGGGATATGCACTTCATGAAAACTCCCGAAGTGCTTCGCTTGTAGAGTTGGCCATCTATGATTGTGAACGTTTTGACTCTACGCTCGATTTGTCTTTTCTGGACTTCGTCTTCAGGAAGCTTCTTGGTCGTCAGAAATTCCAGGTAGGGCTCTGCCCATGGCGGATTGCTTGGCAAAACCGCCATAACAGGGGAGCTTGCTATCTCCGGATTTTCTGGATCCACCATCTTAACTGATGGTACGCGCAGATGCTCGAGGAATACGCCTGGCGGAACTGCCTTACAGCTGGATCCCAGTTTGGACAAGGTATCGGCCGCCATGTTATCTTCTTGCCGTACATGCTTTATGTCGTAGCCGAGGAAACTTTTGGCCATCTCGTCTACTTCATCTCTGTATGCCGCCATGACTTCGTTCCGAGCTTTATATGTGCCAGCCACCTGCTGAGCCACAAGGTCAGAGTCTCCACAACACATGATGTGTTGTACGCCGATCTCCTTTTCGACACGTAGCCCATGTAGTAGCGCTTCATATTCCGCGATGTTGTTGGTGGTGGGGAAGTGAATCTGGAGAACGTAGCTTAGCTCATCTCCCTTAGGAGATTTGAGCGTCACTCCAGCCCCCGAGCCGTGTAGCAACTTTGAGCCATCAAAGTGCATCACCCAATGTTCTGGCTCTGGGATGGGCGTAGTTTCCTGCGCTTCCTTCCAATCCGCCATAAACTCCGCCAAAGCCTGAGACTTGATGGCGGTGCGAGGCTTGTAGTCGATGTCGAAAGAGGCCAATTCAATGCCCCACTTCACAACTCGCCCTGTTGCGTCGCTGTTGTTGATGATGTCCTTCAGTGGGGTTTGCTCACCACTGTGATCTTATGGTCATAGAAGTAATGCCTTAACTTACGAGATGCTAGGAAAACTCCGTATGCCAATTTTTGGTAGTGAGGGTAGCGCTGCTTGGATTCCGTCAGGACCTCGCTGACATAGTAGACTGGTCTCTGTACGCCATACTCCTGCGCTTCTTCCTTACGCTCTACCACCATGACGATGCTGACCACCCTATTGGTTGCCGCCATGTATAGTAACATGGGTTCCTGGTCTTCGGGAGCCGCTAGAACTGGTGCAGTGGATAACACTCTCTTCCGATCCTTAAGTGCAGCGTCTGCCTCGTCAGTCCAGACGAATTCGTCTGATTTCTTCATCAGCTTGTAGAGTGGCAAAGCCTTCTCGCCAAGACGACTGATGAATCTGCTCACTGCTGCCACGCAGCCTGTGAGTCTCTGCACGTCTTTTAGGTCGATGGGCCGGGAGATGTCGAGGATTGCCTTGATCTTCTCTGGGTTAACCTCAATTCCGCGGTGGGAGACGATGAATCCTAGGAGTTGTCCAACTGGGACCCCGAAGACGCACTTCGTTGGGTTAAGCATCATGTTGTACTTCCTGAGATTGTCAAAGGTCTCTTGCAAATCCGCTATAAGGCCATCTTGCTTCTTGGACATGACTGCGATGTCGTCCACGTATGCGTGGATGTTTCGTCCGATTTGATCCGCCAGGCACTTTTGCATAGTGCGCTGATACGTTGCTCCTGCGTTTTTCAGACCGAATGGCATTGTGACATAGCAATATGTGCCATAAGGTGTTACGAATGACGTAGCGAGCTGATCGGACTTTTTCATCTTGATCTGGTGGTATCCGGAGTAGGCATCTAAGAAACATAGTAGCTCCGATCCCGCCGTCGAGTCAATGACTTGGTCAATGCGAGGCAAGGGAAAAGGGTCTTTTGGACATGCTTTGTTCAGGCCAGTGTAATCTACACACATGCGCAGAACTTTTGTGTTTTTCTTAGGAACTAGTACCGGATTCGCCACCCATTTGGTATGTATCACTTCCTTGATGAAGCCTGCTTTCAACAGCTTGGAAATTTCCTTTGCTATGGCGCGGCGTTTTTCATCTCCGAAGCGTCTCATGGCTTGTCTTACTGGCTTTGAGCCAGGAATTATCTGGAGAGCGTGCTCGGCGAGTTCCCTGGGTACACCCGTCATGTCAGATGGCTGCCATACGAAGATGTCCCGGTTCTCACGGAGGAACTCGACGAGCGCGTTTTCCTATGCGGGGGACAAATTCGTCCCAATGGCGGTGGTCTTGGCGGCATCACCAGCGACAAGTTCCACCTGTTTTGTATCGACTGTAGGCTTGAAGGTGGGCGGGGAGGCGGAAATCTCCTGCTTGGATGCCGGCATCTCCGCGGGGTCCGTAGCGGCGTGGATTTCTTTGAACTCCTCGCCGAAGAACACTGCTTCCGCGAAGGCGGCTTCTCCTTCCTCGCACTCCTTTGCCTTTCTGAAGCTGCCATAAACGGTGACTATGCCATCCGGTCCTGGCATCTTTAGTTGATTGTAGATGTAGCATGGCCTTGCATGGAAGCTGTGGAAGGCGGGGCGCCCGAAGATCACGTGGTAAGTGCTTTTGAACGGGACCACCTCAAAGGTTATGGGCTCTTCTCTGTAGTTTTCCTCACTACCGAAGGCAACCTTGAGTGTGATGGACCCGAGGGACTTAGCTTGGCGACCAGGAACCACCCCATAAAAGGTGACCGCGCTATGGCAGAGTTGGGTCTTGGTAATGCCGAGCTTTGTCAGCGTTTCCACGTACATGATGTTCAGGCTGCTGCCGCCATCCATCAAGCATTTGGAGAACTCGTAGCCATGAATTACAGGGCATACCACCATGGCGTAATAGCCATCTGGGATGTGCTCTGGATGATCATCGCGGCTCCAGTGCACCGGTACTTCGGACCATCTGACGTACTGGCGGATTTTTGGCACGGTGGCGTTAAGTGAGCGCATGGCAGCTCTCTGTGCCTTAGCCGTGGGGGGTCCAAGGAATGTGTGAAAGGCGCCTTTTTTGTCCTTGATTGGGTTACCCTTGCCAGCACCACCCTCTGCCTTTTCGGCGGGTTTGGGCGCAGGGTCTTCATCCATATCACTGCCATCCCTAGACTCCTTGTCTTTATCCGCTTTTCCTTTGCCACGAGGCCGTTGTCGCCGGCTGCGTTTGAAGCCAGCTTCTTGATCCGCCTTGAGGTCGTTGACAAACTTGCAGTTCCGATTGGTGTGGTTGCACTTTCCCGACGCGTCACGATGGGCAAAACATGGCATATCGCGGTATTCATCGTATGACACGGGGGCGGATGGCGCCGAAGCGGGAGTTGCGGAACTCCGCGGCTGGCCACCGCCACCTCCGCGTCCTCGGCCGCGCTGGCTGTTTTGACCCTTGTCAGCAAAGGTTGTGGCTACCATGTCCGGGGCCTGCGGCTCTTCTGGCGGATTTTTCCGTTTGTTACTGCTATTCCGCTTTCCAGTGTTCTGGATGGCGGAAGCCTTCAGAGATTCACGGGCGTCGTCGTCAGCGGCCGCGTAGTTGCTTGCAATGGTGATCATGGAATTTAGGGTCAATTTCCCTTCGTTCCTTTCCCGCAACAGGCGATGGCGGAGCAAACTGTCAATAAATGCGAGGATGGCAGATTCGTCAGTAACCCCTTCACAGGAGTTCTTCATATCCAGCCATCGCGCGAGGAAAGTTCGGGAGGTCTCGTCGTCGGCTCGTCGGCACCGTTGGAGGTCACCAATGTTGTGGGGTCTCTTGTAAGTTCCCTCGAAATTTTCGGTGAACGCAGTTTGCATATCGAACCAGGTTTGGATGGAGTTTTCTACCAAGCCGTTGATCCATTGCCTCGCAGTGCCGGATAGCATCAGGGGCAAATAGCGGACAGCAACATTGGGAGATCCCCCGGCGAATTGTACTGCGTTGAAGTAGTCTTGTAGCCAAGTCAAAGGCCTATCGACTCCATTGTACTGGCGGATATTTTTCTCGATTTTGAACCCATACGGGATGGGCTCATCACGAATCCGTGGTCCAAAGCACTTTGGGCCGAGGAAGAAGGCCGTTTGAGACTTGGCAATCTCATTTAGATGGGTACGGGCGTCGTAGGGCTTCTGGTCTGGCGGATCCTTGCGAGAGTTGCGCGACCTTGCTGGCCCGCCGCCACCGCCACCGCCGCCATGAGGGATCCCTGGTGGGGATGGCAAAGGGTCACGTCTGCGCTTACTCTCGCCGTCCTGCGACTGTTCTCTGCAGCTACGACTTCCGTCCGTTCTTCGTGGAGATGGGTCATCGTCATGGCGGCGGGAGCCTTGCCCTTTGTCATCGTGGCGGCGAGCGGAGCGATGCTTGTCCTTGTCACCGTCACGATGCGCGCCGTCGTCATGGCGAGATTGGTTCCTTCTCTTGGATCCGCCATCCCTGCTGTTTTCCCGTTGTGGCGGATCGTCTCTGCGTCCAGCGTCACGGCTTCGTCCTCATTTGCCATCATTGTCGCATATGACAATTCCTCCCTTGGGGACTTCGAACGTCTGATGCTTTGGCGGCGGCATGTTGGTCTTATGGCGGGGAGCAGCAGTGGCTTGTTGGTATTCGTAAGCCAGGTAGTTCTTGCGGGGTGGCGATGGATTTCTCTGTGGGCCTTTGCCATGTGGTTTGTCATCGGAGGATATTGGGATGGCATGTCTCCGATTGCGAGCTTCTCTTCTTCGGATCTCCGAGGATCCGGTATGAGATTCGTTGTCAGGACGTGCGCCATAGTTGCCAGCCCCCTGGGCTTTAGACGCAGTACTGGACCTGCATAGCGCAGGATCAGATTCGAGCCGCTGTGACGACGTAGCCTTGTCCTGCTGCACTAATGCTTTGGTCATCAGTTTAATCGCCGTCTCTAGGGCTGCTGGACTCTTGTTATGCTCCAATAGCTCCTTTGCAGCCACGATGTTCTCGATGGGCGTAGCCCTAACTTCATCGTGGTTTTTGTCCACGTATGGTGGATTCTTGATGTACATCTTGGCCAGAGTTTCCGCTGTTGGTACGGTGAACTCAAGGTTTCGTACCAGCTGCGGGTCGCCTCCCTCGTTGATCTGGTTCTGGATGAGAGTAGCATACTTCTCCTCCATGTTCCTTGCGCGCTTCAGCGTGTCTTGAGCTTTAGCAATGTCGTCATCAACCTGCTTGCCCATCTTCTCGACTCGCTTTGCTTCCTTGAGGAGTGCTCGCCTTTTCTTCTCGAGATCGTTCACATCTCTGACATAGTCAGGGGTGATTGGATCTGCTAGAGTTCCGTAGACGACCTTATCCAGCGGGGTTGTGAAGTCTTCTTGGTGCTGGTCCTCGGGGATGGCGGGTAGCGGCCTGGGTCCGCCATGAATCTCGGGAAGTTGCTCCGCGGTGGGATCAGCGGCTGGTGGCGGGTTACCCTGCTCATTGCCGGCATCTCCATCGTGGACTGCCTGGGATGGCGGATCGCTAGTTGTCTGCCCAGCATCATCTCCTTTGTTGGTGACAAACACCTGCTTGGCCACTGCTTGTTGCTCTTCAAGTGCCTGCTGCGCCAATTCCGCCTCGAGTTTCCTCATGGCGGCATCGTAATGGTCAGAATCATAGCCTTTGCTGTCCCAGTCATCCGATTCACCACTTTCGTTAAGTGCCTCTAGGATGGATTCACCTGGGCTATCTTCTCCATTGGAGGTAGATCCCGAAGTGATACCTGCGAATGCAACAAGGCAGTACCGCGGCGTCTCTAACGCCAGATTGCTCATGGCGGATTCACTGCGGTCTTCCACCACTTCCTCTACCTCTAGGGCGGGCTGGGTGGGATTATTTTTCAGATCCGATCTGGGCATCTTGGAAAGTTCCAGATCAGATGAGTCCTCCTCCGTATCCAGCTCGAAAGCGGTCCGTTTGGGGATTTTGGCCATACCAATCCGCCGGAAATTGGTTTCCGTAGCGGGGGTAGGGTTTGTCTCTCCAATGAAGATATGGATATCTCCAATCGGGATGACGGTGAATCAAGCAGGGTCTTCTCTAGCCGGTACCCAGAGGTTATCTGCTGGGACGATGGGGAAGCCGGAATCGTAGAGGACACGCCCGATGGCGACGGTGTCGCCGATGCCTGCAAAGGCGGATCCCGCCTGGATCCGCGCTCCAGACGCGCTTTGCCCCACGGTGGGCGCCAACTATCGTGGTTTCGTCAACAGATCTGCCATAGAGGTAGGGGTATGGCGGTTTGTGGAAGGGGGTGAACACGGAGGAGCGATCCAGGACGGTGGTAGCACGAGTTTACCCAGCTTCAGATCCCGCAACGGTGGCGAGACCCTACGTGCTGCTATAATTCACTATAAGGCAACAAGTGCTTGATTACAATGATGAGGTTGGCTATTTCGCTATGCGATTGGCCGTAAGATTAGTCTGATGCCTCAAGGGCTGCTCCACGCCGGGCTTATAAAGGCGCCTGGCGTGGGCTACACGTTGGTACCGGAGCGGATACAACTTGGAGTCCTAGACTAAGTCCTGCGCGTACGCTACAAGGTCACCCGCCATGGGCCATCATCCGGATCCGCCATAAGCTCGCCGCTAGTAGCCCGCCATGGACCTATCTCCGGATCCGCCATAAGCGCCTGCGTCCAGTACCGCCGTGCCAACTTCAGCAACTGGGCCGCCCGGTATGGCGAATCCGCCATACCACCCCTGATGGGCCACCCTGGCTTGCTGATTTAGGACTACGTCGCTGGTATACCTATTTGGTATATCCCCAACACTATGTGAGATGCAAATGTATGAGAATGTTGATGGTGATATTATTAAGCTCAAGTTGTTTCCTTTTTCTTTCAGAGGAAAAGCTAAAGATTGGTTGCTATCTTTGACTAAGAATAGTATTGATTCATGGGCTAAGTGTAAGGATGCTTTTATTGGTAGATATTATCCTCCTGCTAAAATTATATCTCTGCGTAGCAATATTATGAAGTTTAGTCAGTTTGATAATGAACATGTTGCTCAAGCTTGGGAAAGAATGAAATCTATGATAAAGAATTGCCCCACTAATGGACTGACTACTTGGATGTTTGTCCAAACTTTTTATGCAGGACTGAATTTTTCTTCGAGGAACCTACTTGATTCAGCTGCTAGAGGCACTTTTATGTCCCTTACCTTGGGCGCCGCAACAAAGCTACTTGACAACATGATGGTAAATTATTCCGAATGGCACACCGAGAGAGCTCCACAAGGTAAGAAGGTAAATTCTATTGAGGAAACCTCTTCCTTGAGTTATAAGATTGATACTATTATGGCTATGCTTGCTAATTATAGGACTCATATAGATCCTAATAATGTTCCTTTAGCCTCTTTGGTTGCTCAAGAAGAGCATGTTGATGTGAACTTCATTAGAAACAATAATTTTAACAACAATGCTTATAGGAACAATTTTGCTAGTAACAATTATAGGCCGTATCCTTCTACCAATGGTAATGGTTATGGTAACTCCTCCAACAACACTAGGGCCACGCCTTCTGAGCTTGAGGTAATGCTCAAGGACTTTATCGGTAAGCAAAATGCTTTTAACAAGTCTGTTGAGGAAAAGTTAGGCAAAATTGATATTCTTGCTTCTAAAGTTGATAGCCTTGCTCATGATGTTGAACTTCTGAAATTAAAAGTGTTGCCTAATGATGTGAAAGAGAACAATGTTTTTGCTACTGCTAATGCTATTCAAGTTGGAATAGATGAAAATATCAGATTGTTAGCAGAATTGCATGCTAGATGGGAAAGAGAGGATGAGATTGCTAGGAATATGAAAGTTTGCACTATTACTACCTCTAATGATGTTTTTCCTAATGCTAGCAATCCTCTTACTTTGATTGGTGTAGAGAAAACTCCCACTCCTTGTGTTAAAAAGCCTAAAACTGCCAAAACTTTTTCTCAAAAGAGTGCTGAAATTTTTCGGAGTGTAGGAGATGATAGCTCTACTTCTTTTAATGATTTTGATGTTGATGGCTGCAATATACCTAAAGTAATTTTGTTCTTTCAAAAGCTTGCTTTGACTCCCAATGCTAGTTCTTTAAATATTGCTTTTACTAAGCATATTACCAATGCTCTCATGAAAATTAGGGATGAAAAGTTGCAGCAAAAAGCTTCTGTTCCCAAGAAGTTAGAAGATGGTTGGGAACCCATCATTGATATGCATGTTAATGGTTTTGCTTGCCATGATTTATGTGATCTAGGTGCTAGTAATTCTATCATGCCTAGAAAAATTTATGATATGCTTGATTTACCACCTCTTGAAAAATGCTATTATGATGTTCCTATTGCTGATGTTGCTAAGAAGAAACCTTTGGGAAGGATTAATGATGTTCTTATTATGGTTAACAATAACCTTGTTCCCGTTGATTTTCTCATTATGGACGTTGAATGCCATGCTTCATGTCCTATTATTTTGGGAAAACCCTTTCTTCGAACTGTAGGTGCCGTCATTGATATGAGGGAAGGCACCATCAAATATCAATTCCCACTCAAGAAAGATATGGAACACTTCCCTAGGAAAAGAAAGAAATTACTTTTTGACTCTATTCTTAGAGCAAATTATGAGCTTGATGCTTCATCACTTGATGTTACTTGATTCGTAATTTTCTGCGCCTAGCTCAAAGGCGTTAAAGAAAAGCACTCTTGGGAGATAACCCAATGTTTTATTTTCAGCACTTTTTCTTTTATTTGAGTCTTGGAAGTCATTACTACTGTAATTACCTCTCCTTATCCTTTTTATTTTGTTGTTGTGCCAAGAGAAGCCTCTAATTCGAGTGAGGTAAAGATTTGGGGATATTGCTGTCCTGAAACTATTTTCGGTGCTGCACCGTAAAAATTCGTGAAAATTCTCTGTATATCTTTTGGACCTGCGATTTCTCGTGCATATGCCCCAGGTTATATCCAAACTTTCATTATTTGAACACTTTTTTATTTGAGCAACAGAAAACCCCTAAAAAATTCGACCTTTGTCAGCTGTTCTGTTTTGACAGATTTCTGCCAATGTTTGTGTTTACCGCTTTATCGCTTTCTTTTCAGTTCTTTTGATCACGGAACTTTTGGGGAAGTTGCTACCATAGTATATACTTTATATGTGGTGGTTTTGGGTTGAAACCTGAAGCAAAAAGAGGTTGATTATATGTTATGCCTACACTAATGTTGCTAATAGATTTGTGTTTAGTTTTGTATGAAGGAAGTTTTCAAGTGTAGGGATTGGAGAATGATGAGATGAGTTGAAGAATGGACAAAAGCTCAAGATTGGGGATGCCCATGCATCACCCCAAGAAATATCCAAGAAGTACAAGCGTCAAAGTTGGGGATGCCCCCGAGGCACCCCTTCTTCATCGGCAAAAATCAGGTCACCTTTCAAAACACTATATTTTTATTGCTTCATGCACTATGTGTTTTTCTTGGAGCGTCAGTTGTTTTAGTTTTATTTATTAGTTTAATTTTGTTTGCTGCAATAAATGGTTGGACCCCAACAAATTTCCTTTGGAGAAGTTGCCTTGCTTTCATTTGCCAAGAACGCTCTAGTTTTCATTCTTATCAAAAACCGAGTGTTCTCCTTTTTCTGCTACTGCTTTTGCTTTTCGTTTTCACCTTGATTTGTGTTCAGACCTTGTCATATCTCTTCATCAAGGTGTATTTTTGCCTCTGATCTTTATTGGTTTTCATCAACAGAGGTGTCTTAAAAAATTTCAAATGGTGTTGAAAAAGAGAAAAAGCTCTATGCAAAAAAGTGGTACAAGAAGGAGCTTGTATAGACTGCGGCTTAGGCTTTTTCATGTCATGCTTGATGTCTTTTTGATAGTATGATTAGTGGTTTTTCTGTAGCATGACTTGTCTCAAATAACTTAGATTGCTTAATGAGCCTTTGAAAAAATCATGCGTTGTTTTTATTGTTTGGAAGCATTATTTTGGTTTTCTCCTTGATGCTTTATTTGGGTTGACTTGGCGCATGCTCATACATGTTAGACTCTTACAAAGTCGCCATAGCCTCTATGATCATTTAGTTTTTGACTTTTGATGCCATCTTATGCTTCTTTTAATGTCGCTTTGTTGCTTTGCATGATTATGGCCATTATTGCTCTCTTAGTTGGTCACTTTGTTGCTTTGCATGATTATGGCCATCATGCGTTGTTTTTATTGTTTGGAAGCATTATTTGGGTTGACTTGGCGCATGCTCATACATTTCTACTTGTGCATCCAACTCCTAAAAACCAAGTTTGCCAAAGTGTCCACCATACATACCTACTAGCAATTTGCTATTCCAAGTAAATTTGACTTGCTTTTTTTTTCTCTTCAAATTAAACTCTTACCAGTGTTATGCGAAAATTGGTCAGTAAAGCTCTCACGAACCAGAAGGCACACTTTACTTTTTCTTGTTCTTAAAAATTTGACATTGTGGTCTCTTATGTTGATTTGTTATGCTTGCAAGTTGTAAGTTGGATACTAGCCCAACCATGTCGTTATGGGGCAAGCTTTCAACGTTGCACTTCTTATTTGAGTTGATATCGTGATCTTTTGTTTATGGATGCCCGCGGTGTGAAATGAATTGGGAATCTTGCGGGGATCATGGAGTTTGTATATGTGTTAGGGAAACGCCTGGGCCGCCAATCTAAGCCATGCATAATTCATGGTGGAAATTTGCAGCATACCCATGGTGGACATTCGACGATGCATCTCAAAATAAAAAGCTAAACAAATGGTAAATAAAAGAGATGTCGAGGTGTTCATTGTCTGCTTGTCCTGTCATTTTGATGTGGGCTTGTTCCATGTCATCAGGCATGGAGGTACCCCGTTGGCGGTTCTCAATGATACGCATATACCTACAATGACAAGAGCCTTGCTTGGGACTCTAAGTTGAGTAGCATGAGGTTTGGGTACTCATATTCACGGGACACGAGGTTTTCAACTTATGATTTGTCAAGCATATGCATCATAATTGTTCTCGCATTAACTCTAACCATTCAAGATGCTTATGATGGGGGCAATGAGAGCTCAAAGCCGGTAAGTAACATAATTTTTGAAGGTCTATAAAACTTGCAAACACTGCTTCCCTCTGCGAAGGGCCTTTCTTTTACTTTTATGTTGAGTCACCACCTTTTATCTTTATGCACCATTAAGAGAGCATAGTTGTCATTCTTAGTATAATGTGCATTGTCCCAAAGTTTTCATTGATGGATTCATATTGTTGGTTTCACTTGTTCTTAAATTATTTGTATCTAGTCGCCCTCTTAAACTTGAAGGTGTCCTATGCAGTTATGTTTTGCTCTCTATTAAGGACAAGCTGAAAACCATTTGTATGTTTTTCCTTATGATTTGAACACACGTTTGACTTTCATTGTTTCATTTTCATGATCTTTTGTTTGTGTTCATTTGCATGTTATAACATGGTTGCTAAGTTTCTATTGTCAAGATTATATCTTTCATGCCCATGTTTTAAGTTCTTATGATCCCAGCTCACAAATGCTTACATATATGATCAACATTGTGTAGGTGCATGTCACCTCAAAAATTATTCTTTTGTTATCACTTACCTACTCGAGGACGAGCAGGAGTTAAGCTTGGGGATGCTCGATACGTCTCCAACGTATCTATAATTTTTGATGCTCCATGCTTGTTTTTACACCATTTGCCTACTATTTTGTTACACTTCGTGGCACTTTTATGCATTTTCTGGAACTAACCTATTAACAAGTCGCCACAGTGCCAGTTCCCTATTTTCTGCTGTTTTTGTGTTTCAGAAAAGCTACACAGGAAATATTATCGGAATTGGACGAAACAAGTTCCTAAAGTCTTATTTTTCCCGGAAGCTTCCAGAGATCCGAAGAGGAGTAGGAGGGGGGCCACGAGGGCCCCACAGACCAGGGCGGCGCGGCCTAGCCCCTGGCCACGCCCCCTATGTGTGAGGGTGCCTCGGGCCACCTCTGACGATGCCCCTTCGCCTATAAAGACCCCCCGATGGAAAAAACCTAAGTACCCGATCACTTTTCCAGAACACATCGCGATCCGCCACCGCCGTCGACCCGAAGATCGGGAGGGTCCAGAAGCTCTTCCCGGCACCCTGCCGGAGAGGGGAATCGCCACCGGAGGTCTTCTTCATCGCCATGCTTGCCTCCGGAGCGATGAGTGAGTAGTCTACCTTGGACTATGGGTCCATAGCAGTAGCTAGATGGTTGTCTCCTCCACCATGTGCTTCATGTTTAGATCTCATGAGCTGCCCTACATGATTGAGATCACCGTTATGTAATTCTACATGTTTGGTTTGTTGGGATCCGATGAATATTGGTGTTATGATTGAGTTTCTATACTGAAATATATCTTTTGTTATCTCTATGTTGTTTATGATCTTGCATGCTCTCCGTTGTTAGTAGCTATCTTGGCCGAGTAGTTGCTAGTGACTCCAAGAGGGGGTATTTATGCTCGATAGTGGGTTCATGCATCTATTTAATCTGGGGGAGTGACAGAAACCTCTAAGGTTGTAGATGTGCTATTGCTACTAGGGAGAAAACAACATTCATATGCTTGAGGGCATATGCTTTGTTTACATTACACACTTTGCTTAATACAATTGTCTGTTGTTCGCAACTTAATACTCATGGGGTGTTCGGATGATATCCCCGAGAGTGGATTATTAGTCATAGATGCAGTTGGATGGCGGTCTATGTATTTTGTTGTAATACCCAGAGTAAATCGCATAGTGATCTTCTTGACATATCACGTTTATGTTTATTCTATCAATTGCCCAACTGTAATTTGTTTACCCAGCATGTGTTATTTATCTTATGGAGAGACACCACTAGTGAACTGTGGACCCCGGTCCTATTTCCATCATATTGCTATCACCTGTTTACTTTACTCGCACTGTTTACTTTACTCGCATACTATTATCACTTTCCACTCGATACGCTCATACCCTTTGTTTCAAGCAAACCGGTGAGATTGACAACCTCATCGCAAGTTGGGAACAAAGTATTTGGTTGTGTTGTGTGCAGGTTCCACGTTGCTGCTCGCAAAGCAAAGCTTGGACGAGGCGCCACATATAAATTGTCTGAAGCTATCGCTAAGCCAGTCCGCATCACCTTCAGTCGTATTGTCTGCTCTTCTCCTGATCGACATACCTTGGTTTCTAACTGAGGGAAAACTTGCTGCTATATTCATCAAAACCTTCTCTTGGGGTTTTCCAACTGGCCGGTCATTTAATTTCATACACCATCGACTTGGCCCCATCAAGTTTTCTGGCACCGTTGCTGGGGAAGAAGTGGAAGACCTCTGCAAGGGGAGTTTTTCGCACACACATCCTTTACTTTGTTTTAAGTTTTGCTTTACTTTATTTTTACTTGCATCATTTTATATCAAAAACCCAAAAAAATTAGAATCCTTGATAGTTGTTTTTACTTGTCTACTTTTAGTTTTGCTGAAATGGCTACTCCTGAAAACACCAAGTTGTGTGACTTTACTAGCACGAACAATAGTGATTTTATCTGCACTCCTATTGCGCCACCTGCTCCTGCTGCAAACTTTTATGAGATTAAGCCTGCTTTATTGAACTTTGTTATGAAAGAGCAATTTTCTCATGCTAGTACTGAAGATGCTGCAGCTCATCTCAACAATTTTTTTGAGCTATGTGAGATGCAAATGTATGAGAATGTTGATGGTGATATTATTAAGCTCAAGTTGTTTCCTTTTTCTTTCAAAGGAAAAGCTAAAGATTGGTTGCTATCTTTGACTAAGAATAGTATTGATTCATGGGCTAAGTGTAAGGATGCTTTTATTGGTAGATATTATCCTCCTGCTAAAATTATATCTCTGCGTAGCAATATTATGAAGTTTAGTCAGTTTGATAATGAACATGTTGCTCAAGCTTGGGAAAGAATGAAATCTATGATAAAGAATTGCCCCACTCATGGACTGACTACTTGGATGTTTGTCCAAACTTTTTATGCAGGACTGAATTTTTCTTCGAGGAACCTACTTGATTCAGCTGCTAGAGGCACTTTTATGTCCCTTACCTTGGGCGCCGCAACAAAGCTACTTGACAACATGATGGTAAATTATTCCGAATGGCACACCGAGAGAGCTCCACAAGGTAAGAAGGTAAATTCTGTTGAGGAAACCTCTTCCTTGAGTTATAAGATTGATACTATTATGGCTATGCTTGCTAATTATAGGACTCATATAGATCCTAATAATGTTCCTTTAGCCTCTTTGGTTGCTCAAGAAGAGCATGTTGATGTGAACTTCATTAGAAACAATAATTTTAACAACAATGCTTACAGGAACAATTTTGCTAGTAACAATTATAGGCCGTATCCTTCTACCAATGGTAATGGTTATGGTAACTCTTATGGTAACTCCTCCAACAACACTAGGGCCACGCCCTCCGAGCTTGAGGTAATGCTCAAGGACTTTATCGGTAAGCAAAATGCTTTTAACAAGTCTGTTGAGGAAAAGTTAGGCAAAATTGATATTCTTGCTTCTAAAGTTGATAGCCTTGCTCATGATGTTGAACTTCTGAAATTAAAAGTGTTGCCTAATGATGTGAAAGAGAACAATGTTTTTGCTACTGCTAATGCTATTCAAGTTGGAATAGATGAAAATATCAGATTGTTAGCAGAATTGCATGCTAGATGGGAAAGAGAGGATGAGATTGCTAGGAATATGAAAGTTTGCACTATTACTACCTCTAATGATGTTTTTCCTAATGCTAGCAATCCTCTTACTTTGATTGGTGTAGAGAAAACTCCCACTCCTTGTGTTAAAAAGCCTAAAACTGCCAAAACTTTTTCTCAAAAGAGTGCTGAAATTTTTCGGAGTGTAGGAGATGATAGCTCTACTTCTTTTAATGATTTTGATGTTGATGGCTGCAATATACCTGAAGTAATTTTGTTCTTTCAAAAGCTTGCTTTGACTCCCAATGCTAGTTCTTTAAATATTGCTTTTACTAAGCATATTACCAATGCTCTCATGAAAATTAGGGATGAAAAGTTGCAGCAAAAAGCTTCTGTTCCCAAGAAGTTAGAAGATGGTTGGGAACCCATCATTGATATGCATGTTAATGGTTTTGCTTGCCATGCTTTATGTGATCTAGGTGCTAGTATTTCTATTATGCCTAGAAAAATTTATGATATGCTTGATTTACCACCTCTTGAAAAATGCTATTATGATGTTCCTATTGCTGATGTTGCTAAGAAGAAACCTTTGGGAAGGATTAATGATGTTCTTATTATGGTTAACAATAACCTTGTTCCCGTTGATTTTCTCATTATGGATGTTGAATGCCATGCTTCATGTCCTATTATTTTGGGAAAACCCTTTCTTCGAACTGTAGGTGCCGTCATTGATATGAGGGAAGGCACCATCAAATATCAATTCCCACTCAAGAAAGGTATGGAACACTTCCCTAGGAAAAGAAAGAAATTACTTTTTGACTCTATTCTTAGAGCAAATTATGAGCTTGATGCTTCATCACTTGATGTTACTTGATTCGCAATTTTCTGCGCCTAGCTCAAAGGCGTTAAAGAAAAGCACTCTTGGGAGATAACCCAATGTTTTATTTTCAGTACTTTTTCTTTTATTTGAGTCTTGGAAGTCATTACTACTGTAATTACCTCTCCTTATCCTTTTTATTTTGTTGTTGTGCCAAGAGAAGCCTCTAATTCGAGTGAGGTAAAGATTTGGGGATATTGCTGTCCTGAAACTATTTTCGGTGCTGCACCGTAAAAATTCGTGAAAATTCTCTGTATATCTTTTGGACCTGCGATTTCTCGTGCATATGCCCCAGGTTATATCCAAACTTTCATTAGTTGAACACTTTTTTATTTGAGCAACAGAAAACCCCTCAAAAATTCGACCTTTGTCAGCTGTTCTGTTTTGACAGATTTCTGCCAATATTTGTGTTTGCCGCTTTATCGCTTTCTTTTGAGTTCTTTTGATCACGGGACTTTTGGGGAAGTTGCTACAGTAGTATATACTTTATATGTGGTGGTTTTGGGTTGAAACCTAAAGCAAAAAGAGGTTGATTATATGTTATGCCTACACTAATGTTGCTAATAGATTTGTGTTTAGTTTTGTATGAAGGAAGTTTTCAAGTGTAGGGATTGGAGAATGATGAGATGAGTTGAAGAATGGACAAAAGCTCAAGATTGGGGATGCCCATGCATCACCCCAAGAAATATCCAAGAAGTACAAGCGTCAAAGTTGGGGATGCCCCCGAGGCACCCCTTCTTCATCGGCAAAAATCAGGTCACCTTTCAAAACACTATATTTTTATTGCTTCATGCACTATGTGTTTTTCTTGGAGCGTCAGTTGTTTTAGTTTTATTTATTAGTTTAATTTTGTTTGCTGCAATAAATGGTTGGACCCCAACAAATTTACTTTGGAGAAGTTTCCTTGCTTTCATTTGCCAAGAACGCTCTAGTTTTCATTCTTATCAAAAACCGAGTGTTCTTCTTTTTCTGCTACTGCTTTTGGTTTTCGTTTTCACCTTGATTTGCGTTCAGACCTTGTCATATCTCTTCATCAAGGTGTATTTTTGCCTCTGATCTTTATTGGTTTTCATCAACAGAGGTGTCTTAAAAAATTTCAAATGGTGTTGAAAAAGAGAAAAAGCTCTATGCAAAAAAGTGGTACAAGAAGGAGCTTGTATAGACTGCGGCTTAGGCTTTTTCATGTCATGCTTGATGTCTTTTTGATAGTATGATTAGTGGTTTTTCTGTAGCATGACTTGTCTCAAATAACTTAGATTGCTTAATGAGCCTTTGAAAAAATCATGCGTTGTTTTTATTGTTTGGAAGCATTATTTTGGTTTTCTCCTTGATGCTTTATTTGGGTTGACTTGGCGCATGCTCATACATGTTAGACTCTTACAAAGTCGCCATAGCCTCTATGATCATTTAGTTTTTGACTTTTGATGCCATCTTATGCTTCTTTTAATGTCGCTTTGTTGCTTTGCATGATTATGGCCATTATTGCTCTCTTAGTTGGTCACTTTGTTGCTTTGCATGATTATGGCCATCATGCGTTGTTTTTATTGTTTGGAAGCATTATTTGGGTTGACTTGGCGCATGCTCATACATTTCTACTTGTGCATCCAACTCCTAAAAACCAAGTTTGCCAAAGTGTCCACCATACATACCTACTAGCAATTTGCTATTCCAAGTAAATTTGACTTGCTTTTTTTTTCTCTTCAAATTAAACTCTTACCAGTGTTATGCGGAAATTGGTCAGTAAAGCTCTCACGAACCAGAAGGCACACTTTACTTTTTCTTGTTCTTAAAAATTTGACATTGTGGTCTCTTATGTTGAGTTGTTATGCTTGCAAGTTGTAAGTTGGATACTAGCCCAACCATGTCGTTATGGGGCAAGCTTTCAACATTGCACTTCTTATTTGAGTTGATATCGTGATCTTTTGTTTATGGATGCCCGCGGTGTGAAATGAATTGGGAATCTTGCGGGGATCATGGAGTTTGTATATGTGTTAGGGAAACGCCTGGGCCGCCAATCTAAGCCATGCATAATTCATGGTGGAAATTTGCAGCATACCCATGGTGGACATTCGACGATGCATCTCAAAATAAAAAGCTAAACAAATGGTAAATAAAAGAGATGTCGAGGTGTTCATTGTCTGCTTGTCTTGTCATTAAAGACCCCCCGAGGTAAGCCGGTAAGTAACATAATTTTTGAAGGTCTATAAAACTTGCAAACACTGCTTCCCTCTGCGAAGGGCCTTTCTTTTACTTTTATATTGAGTCACCACCTTTTATCTTTATGCACCATTAAGAGAGCATAGTTGTCATTCTTAGTATAATGTGCATTGTCCCAAAGTTTTCATTGATTGATTCATATTGTTGGTTTCACTTGTTCTTAAATTATTTGTATCTAGTCGCCCTCTTAAACTTGAAGGTGTCCTATGCAGTTATGTTTTGCTCTCTATTAAGGACAAGTTGAAAACCATTTGTATGTTTTTCCTTATGATTTGAACACACGTTTGACTTTCATTGTTTCATTTTCATGATCTTTTGTTTGTGTTCATTTGCATGTTATAACATGGTTGCTAAGTTTCTATTGTCAAGATTATATCTTTCATGCCCATGTTTTAAGTTCTTATGATCCCAGCTCACAAATGCTTACATATATGATCAACATTGTGTAGGTGCATGTCACCTCAAAAATTATTGTTTTGTTATCACTTACCTACTCGAGGACGAGCAGGAGTTAAGCTTGGGGATGCTCGATACGTCTCCAACGTATCTATAATTTTTGATGCTCCATGCTTGTTTTTACACCATTTGCCTACTATTTGTTACACTTCGTGGCACTTTTATGCATTTTCTGGAACTAACCTATTAACAAGTCGCCACAGTGCCAGTTCCCTATTTTCTTGTTTTTGTGTTTCAGAAAAGCTACACAGGAAATATTATTGGAATTGGACGAAACAAGTTCCTAAAGTCTTATTTTTCCCGGAAGCTTCCAGAGATCCGAAGAGGAGTAGGAGGGGGGCCACGAGGGCCCCACACACCAGGGCGGCGCGGCCTAGCCCCTGGCCACGCCCCATATGTGTGAGGTGCCTCGGGCCACCTCTTGACGATGCCCCTTCGCCTATAAAGACCCCCCGATGGAAAAAAACCTAAGTACCCAATCACTTTTCCAGAACACATCGCGATCCGCCACCGCCGTCGACCCGAAGATCGGGAGGGTCCAGAAGCTCTTCCCGGCACCCTGCCGGAGAGGGGAATCGCCACCGGAGGTCTTCTTCATCGCCATGCTTGCCTCCGGAGCGATGAGTGAGTAGTCTACCTTGGCCTATGGGTCCATAGCAGTAGCTAGATGGTTGTCTCCTCCACCATGTGCTTCATGTTTAGATCTCATGAGCTGCCCTACATGATTGAGATCATCGTTATGTAATTCTACATGTTTGGTTTGTTGGGATCCGATGAATATTGGTGTTATGATTGAGTTTCTATACTGAAATATATCTTATGTTATCTCTATGTTGTTTATGATCTTGCATGCTCTCCGTTGTTAGTAGCTATCTTGGCCGAGTAGTTGCTAGTGACTCCAAGAGGAGGTATTTATGCTCGATAGTGGGTTCATGCATCTATTTAATCTGGGGAAGTGACAGAAACCTCTAAGGTTGTAGATGTGCTATTGCTACTAGGGAGAAAACAACATTCATATGCTCGAGGGCATATGCTTTGTTTACATTACACACTTTGCTTAATGCAATTGTCTGTTGTTCGCAACTTAATACTCATGGGGTGTTCGGATGATATCCCCGAGAGTGGATTATTAGTCATAGATGCAGTTGGATGGCGGTCTATGTATTTTGTTGTAATACCTAGAGTAAATCGCATAGTGATCTTCTTGACATATCATGTTTATCTTTATTCTATCAATTGCCCAACTGTAATTTGTTTACCCAGCATGTGTTATTTATCTTATGGAGAGACACCACTAGTGAACTGTGGACCCCGGTCCCATTTCCATCATATTGCTATCACCTGTTTACTTTACTCGTATACTATAGAGGAGTTTTCGTGGAGCAGGGATGCTACATGCAGCACACAACTCAATGTTTTGTCTAATTTTTTGAACCCCCTAATCTGGTTGCACCCCCTAAAGCGGGATGTGAGGGAATATTTATAGAGGAGTTTTCGTGGAGCAGGGGCAAAAATCCGAACGGAATCAAGCCAGAAAATGGGATTTTTTTGGTTCCGTTTCAAACACGTACGCGAGCTGGTCTCACAGGGGGAGGTTGAAGATAATAGCGGGCCCTACGTGTCAGGAAAAAGAAAAGAAAAGCAGGCAGCGTTTGCGTGGCTTTCGGCCTTGGCCTGGACGCTGGCCTGGGTGCATGTGCGTGGTTCGGCTGGTGGACGCGCACGCACAAGCATGGGCCGTTCCTGGCCGGTCGTGTTATTTTTTCGTTTTCTTTTATTCATTTTCCTGATTTGTTTCCAGATTCTTTTGTAGATTTTGATTTAGAATTCTGATTCAAACGAAAAGAATTTCTATAAATTTGTAAAATACTAAATACTATTTTAGGACATTGTGAGACTATTTCTCTGCCCAAACAAAATATCAAAATAATTTTTGTAGGCTATTGCCTAATAGCTATTTAGACAATTCGAAATGAATATTGATTTTTTTTTGAATAATTTTCAAAATATGGATGAATGCATGATGAAATTCCCAAATCTGAAATCCGGGATGTTACACCTGGTCGACCTGCGTTGTCCTTTGTACATTTCCCTTGTCCGTTTTACTTGATCAAAAGAGGAGGGCCGGCCAAGCGAGCCTAGTCGTGGCATGCTATTGCCAAATCTCTCTGCCTCTCTCATATCTCTCCTAGCCAGTGGAAATCAATGACACTGGACACCACCTGCATCCCTACCCTTCCTGCCAACCCTTCCTAGCCGACCCTAAGCCCCTATCTCACTCTCATCCTTCTCGGGAACCAAGACAAGGAGACACAACCCTCTCTCTTCTCTCTTTGTCTCTGCCGCTCCAACAGTGGATGCCCCTGCATCTCTGAACCTTCGCGAGTTCCCCAGACAAAGTCCCTCTCCATCTTGTGCACCGAAGCCTCCTAGCCACCCCCAACCAAGAGCGAGCACGTCACCCTAGACACACCCGGGCCTCCGACTCCACACTCGGCTCTGGTACCTTTTGAACACGCCCATACGCGGAGGAGGATCGTGGCATACCCCCTGCACTTGAATGCCTTGGACCGCGCCTGCCAGCAGCCACCCTGGACCTCCCGCCCTTCGTGTGACATTTCGTCGAACACCCGACCTACAGACACAACCCTATCCTGGCCACATCTCTCCAACATCCCCAGGACAGAAGCTTGCGTCCAAAGCATGCTCCTGAGCGCGGTGAGACTCCACCACCGCCCCTTTCAGCCAATCCCTCGCCGAAACCCTCTCTTTTTCTCTCGGCATGCACTCGGACTACCGTGGGCGCACCGTTGTGGATATAAGCCCATAGACCCTCTTGCCTCGTCTTATCTCATCCATTCTACTCTCTCCAAACTATCCAGCCTACTCAAGACCTACTAGAAGCTACCTCTTACCCTCTCTCTGAGGATGGCCAGCTCATTTCCATTTCTAGGTCCCCGTCGAGAAGGAGACGCTCAAGCTCGATGCCGCCGTCCCCTGACCTCCCTCGATGCTCTATCCTTCTTCTCTGTTCGTTTTCAGCATATCACTGCTTGCTCTTTCCCAGGGAACGCTGCAGCGGCCGGTTCCGTCGACCTCCCTTCACGAACGCCAACGAGGAGCTCGTACCCACCGGCGACGAGAGCTCGCCAGCTACTCCGAGGCGATCGAGCCCACCGCTCTGAATCTCCACTTTGCTCCTGCATCCCCTCCGTCGTCTCCAGGTCCTCCCCCCGGTGAGCTCTCTGCCTCCCTACGCCGCTACGGCACGGACTCCACTTAGCTCTGGTCGTCGTCGATCGTGCTCCCGTCGTGACCGGTAACAGGCGCTCTGGCCCGTTCGGTAGTCATCAGGGCTACATGCATCCAAGCTTTTTTTTTCTGCCGCGCGCTAACTAGATGTAGATGAGCCGGCCTGCTGTCGATCTGCCGGATCCACTCGGTTTCAGCCCATTTCATTTTTTTGGTATTTCCAGTATTAAGAACTGCCAGATTTGAGTTCGAATTTAAATCACTATTTAATCTATAAACAAGCAAACGATTAGGTATAAATTTCAACATGTTCCTGTTACATTTCTATATCACTCATAGAAGATCCTAATCCAAAATAATTTCTATATTATTTATGAAATTTAATCCACCATAATGTGTCTATATCATTACTAAACCAATATCTTGAGATCCAGAAACTCTATTGGATTGAATCCAACTTTGTTGGATACCTATCTGCATTAGCTTCCACAAAAATCTAGCCTGCATACAAATATATCTGTATACTTAGCAGTATGTTTTTAGAAAGAAAACACTAGATCTAAACTTAGGAAATTATAAAACCAATTTTTGTGATGTATTTTTGGGTGAGATCAATTTAGGTTGATCTTATACTGCAAATACTTGATTGTGGCCATAGGATAATTTTTTTCTAAGAAAGTATGATTTTCTGGTAGAAGTAACTCTCAAACAGTAGCTTTTATCACTAGAAAAATCATAGAGAAATAATTACAAACCCTTTTGGGGTGAATCCACTTTTATTGGATTCCAAAAAATCATACCTTTCTATTGGTATGCCGTGTGCATGGTATAGGTACAGAGAGATCTCTGAGTGTTATTTGTTGCTTTTTTTAGGACTTGTTGTTTGCTAAATTCACCAATTAATCTTTGGATATGATAATAGAGTAAATTCACTTGGGGTGGTTCAGTAATATTTTGAACTCCCTACTGATGCTTGTACATGTGTGATTTGATTGTTGTAGTGAAGTGTGTGCTATGTGTGTGACTGAATGCTTACTGCTTTAATTTTGATCGGCGTGGATTCGAACGACAACGGGTTTTCTGAGGAAGGGGAAGCATTTGAATATCAAGAGGAAGACCAGGGAAAAGCTAATCAAGGCAAGCCATCTAAACTTGATTCATATCTGATCCTAGTTTTACTTATTGCATGTTTTATAAATGTTTATGAAATTGCATGATTTTATATTGTTATCACCTCTAGATAGCAATTATTGGCGACTTGGCTCCACAAGTCATTTGTTATCATCCTCATGGATGATACCCTCTCGAGACCTACTTATCCCTTGGGTTAGTGGCATGATGATTAGCGTCATGACCTTTGGAAAACTTTGTAGTGGAGCAAAAACTCTCGGTTGGGAACACTCAAATGGGTCTTTGAAAATGATTTCAAAAACCTTGGAATGGAGTGCTATTCCATTGAGGAATTTCAAAAATGAGTTTGAAAATAAGGTGGGGATGTATATCCCGGAGTTGGAGGTAGGAGCTTTTTGGAAATGACATTGGTGATCACTAAGTGTTCGCTCAGAACAATTAACCCGTGCAACCACAATTACCCTGGTATGGGACGGGGCGTAGCAGATTAGTTTGTTCATCTTAGTATGGGATCTACAAATTGTAATGGCAGTCCGACTATGGACACCTTTTCCGTGGCACCCTGGGTAGGAGCGGTTACCCAGGCTCGCTTTGTCACCTTTTCAGGGGGGCAGGGGTACAAGCCGAGAGCCCTCATTGAATAATGAGCTACCGTGAGTACAGGACTACTGCGGGTAGTGTCATTCCAAAGGGTCGAGTGTGCTGGAGAATTTGCAACTCCTGGGTCAAACAACAACTTGGTCTTTGGTGTTGAGGGATACCCCTCTTGGCGGTAGATCTTATGCTAAGGTGGGCAGGTGAAAAACTATGATCGGGTGCTTGTCATGGCATATGATGTTATGCAGGGAAGATGACCACACGATGAGTATCCGGATGATTGTGGGTAAAGTGTACAACCTCTGCAGACTGTAAAACTATTCGAATAGCCGAGTCCTCGATCATGGATGGTTGGGACGACCGTTACTTAGCCCAATGTCGATTTTGTTTTAAAAAGTGGCTTTCAGAAAAATGGGGAAAGTGTCGGACGGAGTACTCGGAGGCAACTATCATGGCACGAGAAAGAATCAGAGTACTTGGAGGGTACTGCCGAGGAAATGGAGATGGTCATGTTTGATTGACCTGGTTTAAGAAACAAAAAGGGTTACTCCCTTCCTAGAGATTTTACTAGAATTGTTTTATAAATGTTTTTACTAAGGATATAGAGATGTCGTAGAATATGGTTCTAGATATGCTATATCGACACGAGACAACCATGTTTTTGAACAAAGTAAACTAGACTAGAGCCTATACTTGCTACAGCCATACTGCATATCAAACTCTCTCCCTTAGATGGTTTGCGAGTACAATTCAAATGTACTCACGGCTTTGTCCCTGGCTATTAACTTGGTCAGACTATGGAGAAGACAATACAGAAGGAGAAGGTGGTTATGATGTCGCCGGTGCGAACTAGAAACGTCTCCCAGTCAGTTGCCTGTAGGGTAGTAGGCATGACGTGGGACATCAATGCTGCTTTGTGTCCGCTGCTCAATTGTAGACTTGCCCTGCGTGGCAATATCAGACTTGGTCATGTGACCAATTGTAAGTATATTATTCGGTACTGTAAAGGATGATGTATTTCTTTTATCAACTCGGATATGTTGATTCACGACACACTGATCATGGGATCGTGAATTGTATGCATATCGGGTATTCCGGATGGCTAATTCAGGGTCCCCACAGAGTTGGTATTAGAGCCATCCTGACTGTAGGAGACCTTAGTTAGTATGGGCGTTAGTTAAGAAAGTAGTATCTTGGATAAAACTAATTTCAAAGTTTATTCTCCTAATCGGCCAATAGAGTGGATTATACGCCTCTTATCTCTTCAAAACTTCTAATCTTACCTCTCTGATTTCTAAACAATTTTTAGGGTTTTACTCTTTTGTCTCCTCCACTTCAAATTTAATTAATGGATGTTGTACCCAAACAGACCTAAAGCGTAGCTGGACAAGATGGAGCAAATATTCAGAAGGACATCTTCAAACCTCTCTAGCTGCAAAAGAAAGAAGAGTGTCGACAAGTATTTTGCCTTTGGTTGACACCAACGGCTCTGTCGAGAAGTTGACCTTGTTCCTCCCTGGACTTGCACTTTTGCAGTCGCTAAGGACCAAGTACTCAATTTCTTGACTAGTATTTGTTAGGTTTGTCATGTGAATATGACACAAATGGCGCACATCAACAATCCCTTTGAAGGCCCCACCACCATGTGATGAGATTCAAGAAGACCAGCAACTCTGCACTTCCCAAATCAACATCAACGGCTCAACAACACTACAACTTCACCACCAACTTCCATCAAGTTTCTGCTAAAGCAAAAGTCAAGAAAATGAAGGAGTCAACAACTATGACCAACCTGGCCCCTAGGATTAATAGGACAAGCTCAATTGCCTTGTTTGAGCTACCCCCAAGTACCACGAGTATTAGGCATTCTTTGGTACCTGAAGTACCTCTTGTGTTTGATATGGTTGCTTTAAGAATGTCTTGTGTGTTTCTTGAGTGTGTGTTTTTACCTTGTTCTTGTGCTTGTTTTTGGCCTCTCGTCTCTAAAAACCCTCTGGTGTGTAAAACCCGGGATAGGAAACCTCTCTAAAATGTGTTTTCCCTCTCATCCACTTATGTCCGCTCGAGTATCATACATAAAGTAAAACTAAGATGCTAACTCTAACCTTGATAATGGTGGATAATAACTCTTCTCGCAACGCCTTCCCAAGATCTGGCACGACAATTTTTGCTATGTGCTTCAAGCTTCATCAAGACCTCTCTACAACGTCAAGGAAGTAGAAGATAGACCCACCTGGACTACAGAGAACTTCTAGAAGACAAAGACTTCACTAACCTGGATTGCCTAACCTTAAATCTAGAGTTTCGCTAACATTGATGATACTCTCTTAACACCCCACCACTTGCAAATCTTCTAACAAGCCAACTAACATTGAGCATAGAAGTATCAAAGTTAAGCCTTACTTTTGTAGTTCAACCCATTATCGCCACTTGAAGCCCGAAGACTCACATGCATGATCTCCACTAAGCAAATAGAAGGGTAAAGACTCTCCAAAATCAAGCCATCAATGTCGACTTCGCATTTAGGAGATACAAAGGGAGGTAGCAACGAGAAGAAGTGAAGACTTTTCTAACTAACTTACTCGCTCGTTCAAATTTTGATGAGTTTGAAACCAAAACTGAATTATGCCATGGGTAGAAATCCACATGAAGATTTCTCGGAAGATGAAGTCAACTCAAGGTATCCCAATATAACTCAAGATCCTCAAGGCTACAAGAAGACGGAGAAGCAAGAAAACCTTCACTGGTCTCCACCGACCCGAAGAGAAGAAGAAATAGATCATTGACTACTAGAAGACACACCGTTGGTGGTGCGTCGCCACCTAACATGTTTTTTTAGCTCAAGCATAAGATGACCCAGAAGAATGGTTTCTATTAGGACTGACATGCGCCTTAGTACTTAGGAAGTGTAGAGGACTAAGTTGGCAGATTTGACATGCCTATCAAGACCGAAGCATAAATGCTCTTGTCTACCATCCTCAGAGGACTGCAAGATCGGGATTAAAGGTCTACACCAACATCCAGCTTCAAGGCGCGACACAAAGATTTGAAGATTCCATCAGGCTACGCAGAGGAAGCGACGACCCCATGCCAACAAGAGCTACCCGAGGAGCCTCGACTCTTCAGGACCCCAATTTCGAATAAGAAACCCTCTAACTCTTGTAGAACATTTTGGGCATACTAGATAGCTTGGCCCCACTAACCTCAAAGGTGTCTCGACGCGGTTTTCGGCAAGGTACTCTCGGTAGCATCAACTCTTCTGCCACCAACTTCAGCAAATGAAGACATCCCACCTCTTTGGCAAAAGCAAGTCTTCGACGCAGCTCCAGGTATCATCGATGAGTTAGAAGAGAAGTCATTGAGGCCTAACTCTAACCTAGTCTCTACCCCTCCCTACTTCTACTCTTAGGAATCTCGGGATGAGATTCTTTTAAGGGGGGAAGATCTGTAACACCCCATATTTTCAAACCCTGGTTAGGTAGAGTTTAGTGAGGCAAAAATGAGGGCCAACAAAAACTTTTTAGTCCTCAATAAAATTTCATGAATGTTTGCCGTGATTGCTATGTTAATCTTGTGTGTTAGAATTGATTGTAGAACCAACTTGTGAACCAACACAACTAGTCTGCTCTTGAGATCATGCCACAATTTGTGCTTCTAGCTTTTTTTTCTTTTTGTCTCCAAACAAAGTATCTTGGCACCTTCCTTACTTCAAAATATTTTAATTTTCAAAAATAGGCACCAAGGCCTATTTTAAAGCAAGAGCTTTGCCAAAACTAAGTATTTATAAAACTACGGGGACTTAGTGTTGTGGTCCCACTATTTTGTTTTCAACTCTATAATTTTATTAACTTTTTTATTTAGATTTCTAACACCTTTGAGGAAACTATATAAAGGAGATGTTTATGTCTCCACTATATCTTGGACACAATTGCAAAAGATTTACTTTTTATTTAAAACTCTTTTCAAAATCCTCAAAGGCATGACCCCCATGGAGCACTTGCTCAGACCATTACCCTTATGATGTATGTTGCATGAGTTTAACTATGATTGACTATGGTTGACTTTGTTTGACTTCCTCTTGTGTGCATAATTGCTTTGTTTGAAGAAGCTTCCTTTAGTCCTTATTAGGATAGTAGAAGTTTAATTATGCTTCAATCGGTATCAAGGAGGCGAGTAAAAAATGCGCAGTTAACCAAATTCCAAACTTGGCCCAATCTTCAGTTTTGTTAATAGATTCAATCTTCGGGGACTTGTATTAATCTCATACCTTCTATCCATGGCAATAAACCTTCCTAGATCTCTTCTCTTACATCAAATCTTTCCTTCCTTCCATTGCCATTTCATCATTTGAGGCCATCCACTACTTGTTTTCATCATGTTTCTGACCCTAATCAAAACAGCGACCATTTGCCACTTATTCGTCCCCAGCCAAATTCTAGTTTAATTAAAACCTTTACCCTTGCCCCTCGATTTCATACACCCTCGCCTCAGCTCTACTCTTGTTTCCTTTTATCAATCTTAGTCCATATATCTATTTGGCTATCTTTCTAAAATCCAAGACCCCTTTTAATTCCTCTTCCTTCCCTACAAAACTATTCAAATGTTTTACCTTTTGTTTTCAAAGACTCTTCTCAAATAGAGTTGGGAAATGGGATTTACCTTCTTCATCACCCTTTCTACAAATAGAAATGATTTCTCTAAAAATGGTTTCTCATTTATTTTCTTAATATAGGAAATGTATGGGAATGGCAACTATGCCTATTCTTGCACTTTTATTCATCAGTTAATTATGGAAAAACTTTGCCATGATATCTTAGGAAAGTAGAAACTTTTTAACTCACGCCCTCATCTATTTCTTTTACATGCTTTTGTTTTTTTTTAAAGTCTAGTTCAAAACTCAGTTCTGGCCTTATTTCAAGATAAAGAACTTTGGTGGTCTAGTTTAAAATCCTAAGACTATCAAATCTTGGCTATGCCATTCTCACCATCAGCACCACAATCTCTGAACATGTAACTCCTACGAGTGCTTGGACAGATGTTGATCAAAACTCAACCCCAAAAGTGGATTAACACATAAAATAACCTCTATCTCTATCTCCATCTCTCTACATTCTTCAAAATCTCTTTCACACTCACCATACCGAGCCAGTTTGAACCACACCATGTCCTGGTCGACCAGCGTCGTCCTTTGTACATTTCCCTTGTCTGTTTTATTTGATCAAAAGAGGAGGGCTGGCCAAGCGCGCTTAGCCGTGGCATGCTATTGCCAAATCTCTCTGCCTCTCTCATATCTCTCCTAGCCAGTGGAAATCAACGACCCTAGACACCACCTTCATCCCTACCCTTCCTGCCAACCCTTCCTAGCCGACCCTAAGCCCCTATCTCACTCTCATCCTTCCCGGGAACCAAGACAAGGAGACACAGCCCTCTCTCTTCTCTCTTTGTCCCTGCTGCTCCAACAGTGGACGCCCCTGCCTCTCTGAACCTTCGCGAGTTCCCCAGACAAAGTCCCTCTCCATCTTGTGCACCGAAGCCTCCTAGCCATCCCCCAACAAAGAGCGAGCACGTCACCCTGGACACGCCTGAGCCTCCGACTCCACACTCGGCTCTGGTACCTTTTGAACATGCCCATAAGCGGAGGAGGATCATGGCATACCCCCTGCACTTGAACGCCTTGGACCACGCCTGCCAGCAGCCACCCTGGACCCCCCGCCCTTTGTGTGACATTTCGTCGAACACCCAACCTACAGACACGAGCCTATCCTGGCCACGTCTCTCCAACAGCCCCAGGACAGAAGCTTGCATCCAAAGCATGCTCTTGAGCGCGGTGAGACTCCACCACCGCCCCTTTCAGCCAATCCCTCGCCGAAACCCTCTCTTTTTCTCTTGGCATGCACTCGGACTACCGTGGGCGCACCATTGTGGATATAAGCCCATAGACCCTCTCGCCTCGTCTTATCTCTTCCATTCTACTCTCTCCAAACTATCCAGCCTACTCGAGACCTACCAAAAGCTACCTCTTCACCTCTCTCTGAGGATGGCCAGCTCATTTCCGTTTCTAGGTGCCCGTCGAGAAGGAGACACTCAAGCTCGATGCCACCGTCCCCTGACGTCCCTCGATGCTCTATCCTTCTTCTCTGTTCGTTTTCAGCATCTCACTACTTGCTCTTTCCCAGGGAGCGCTGCAGCGGCTGGTTTCGTCGACCTCCCTTCACGAACGCCAATGAGGAGCTCGTACCCGCCGGTGACGAGAGCTCGCCAGCTACTCTGAGGCAAGCGAGCCCACGGCTCTGAATCTCCACTTCGCTCCTGCATCCCCTCCGTCGTCTCCAGGTCCTCCCAGCGGTGAGCTCTCTGCCTCCTTATGCCGCTAGGGCACAAACTCCGCTTAGCTCTGGTCATCGTCGATCGTGCTCCCATCGTGACCGGTAACAGGCGCTCTGGCCCATTCGGTAGTCATCAGGGTTGGATGCATCCAAGCCTTTTTTTTGCCGTGCGCTAACGAGTTGTAGATGAGCCGGCCTGCTGTCGATCTGCCGGATCCACTCGGTTTCAGCCCATTTTATTTTTTTTGGTATTTCCAGTATTAAGAACTGCTAGATCTGAGTTCGAATTTAAATCACTATTTAATCTATAAACAAGCAAACGATTAGGTATAAATTTCTACATGTTCCCGTTACATTTCTATATCACTCATAGAAGGTCCTAATCCAAAATAATTTCTATATTATTTATGAAATTTAATCCACCATAATGTGTCTATATCATTACTAAACCAATATCTTGAGATCCAGAAACTCTATTGGATTGAATCCAACTTTGTTGGAAACCTATCAGCATTAGCTTCCGCAAAAATCTGGCCTTCATACAAATATATCTGTATACTTAGCAGGAGAGTGGATTTGGTGCTCACCTAGGTACCTACACACCCCCTTTCAAATTTTTATTCAAGACATATTAACCCATTTTTAGTTTGTTTTCCTAGTAGAGCACGAGATTCTGGTGTACAAAAGTGGTTTCAGAATTTTGATTTGAATTTTTTTTCATCAAAGTTAACTCAAAAATAGATTTTTCGTTGACTTTTTGTTTTGAGGTTGACTTTGACCAAAAAAATCATACAAAAATTTTGAAACCACTTTTACACAGCAATATTTCGTGTTCTACTAGAAAACCAAGCTAAAATAGGTTAATACATTTTGAATCAAAAGTTGAAGGAGGGGTGTGTAGGTACCCACGTGCATACCGTTTTGTTTTTGTACTTAGCAGTATGTTTTTAGAAAGAAAACACTAGATCTAAACTTAGGAAATTATAAAACCAATTTTGGTGATGTATTTTTGGGTGAGATCAATTTTGGTTGATCTTGTACTGCAAATACTTGATTGTGGCCATAGGATAAATTTTTTCTAAGCAAGTATGATTTTCTGGTAGAAGTAACTCTAAAACAGTAGCTTTTATCACTAGAAAAATCACAGAGAAATAATTACAAACCCTTTTGGGGTGAATCCACTTTTATTGGATTCCGAAAAATCATACCTTTCTATTGGTATGCTGTGTGCATGGTATAGGTACAGAGAGATCTCTGAGTGTTATTTGTGGCTTATTTTTAGGACTTGTTGTTTGCTAAATTCACCAATTAATCTTTGGATATAATATAGAGTAAATTCACTTGGGGTGGTTCAGTAATATTTTGAACTCCCTACTGATGCTTGTACATGTGTGATTTGATTGTTGTAGTGAAGTGTGTGCTATGTGTGTGACTGAATGCTTACCGCTTTAATTTTGATCGGTGCTAGATTCGAACGACAACGGGTTTTCTGAGGAAGGGGAAGCATTTGAATATCAAGAGGAAGACCAGGGACAAGCTAATCAAGGCAATCCATCTAAAATTGATTCATATCTGATCCTAGTTTTACTTATTGCATGTTTTTTAAATGTTTATGAAATTGCATGATTTTATATTGTTATCACCTCTAGATAGCAATTATTGGCGACTTGGCTCCACAAGTCATTTGTTATCATCCTCATGGATGACACCCTCTCGAGACCTACTTATCCCTTGGGTTAGTGGCATGATGATTAACATCATGACCTTTGGTAAACTTTGTAGTGGAGCAAAAACTCTAGGTTGGGAACACTCAAATGGGTCTTTGAAAATGATTTCGAAAACCTTGGAATGGAGTGCTATTCCATTGAGGGATTTCAAAAATGAGTTTGAAAATAAGGTGGGGATGTATATCCCAGAGTTGGAGGCAGGAGCTTTTTAGAAATGACATTGGTGATCACTAAGTGTTCACTCAGAACAATTAACCCGTGCAACCACAATTACCCTGGTATGGGACGGGGCGTAGCATAGTAGTTTGTTCATCTTAGTATGGGATCTACAAATTGTAATGGCAATCCGACCATGGACACCTTTTCCGTGGCACCCTGGGTAGGAGCGGTTACCCAGGCTCGCTTTGTCACCTTTTCAGGGGGCAGGGGTACAAGCCGAGAGCCCTCATTGAATAACGAGCTACTGTGAGTACAGGACTACTACGGGTAGTGTCATTCCAAAGGGTCGAGTGGGCTGGGCAATTTGCAACTCCTGGGTCAAACAACCACTTGGTCTTTGGTGTTGAGGGATACCCCTCTTGGCGGTAGATCTTATGCTCAGGTGGGCAGGTGAAAAACTACAATCGGGTGCTTGTCGTGGCATATGATGTTATGCAGGGAAGATGACCACACGATGAGTATCCGGATGTTTGTGGGTAAAGTGTACAACCACTGCAGAGTGTAAAACTATTCGAATAGCCGAGTCCTCGGTCATGGACGGTTGGGACGACCGTTACTTAGCCCAATGTCAGTTTTGTTTTAAAAGGTGGTTTTCAAAAAAATGGGGAAAGTGTCGGACGGAGTACTCAGAGGGTACTGTCGTGGCACGAGAAAGAATTGGAGTACTTGGAGGGTACTGCCGAGGAAATGGAGATGGTCATGTTTGATTGACCTGGTTTAAGAAACAAAAAGGTTTACTCCCTTCCTAGAGATTTTACTAGAATTGTTTTATAAATGTTTTTACTAAGGATATAGAGATGTCATAGAATATGGTTCTAGACATGCTATATCGACACGAGACAACCATGTTTTCGAACAAAGTAAACTAGACTAGAACCTATCCTTGCTACAGCCATACTGCATATTAAACTCTCTCCCTTAGATGGTTTGCGAGTACAATTCAAATGTACTCACGGCTTTGTCCCTGGCTATTAACTTGGTCAGACCATGGAGAAGACAATACGGAAGGAGAAGGTGGTTATGATGATGCTGGTGCAAACTAGAAACGTCTCCCAGTCAGTTGCCTGTAGGGTAGTAGGCATGACGTGGGACATCAATGCTGCTTTGTGTCCGCTGCTCAATTGTAGACTTGCCCTGCGTGGCAATATCAGACTTGGTCATGTGACCAATTGTAAGTATATTATTCGATACTGTAAAGGATGATGTAATTCTGTTATCAACTCGGATATGTGGATTCACGACACACTGATCATGGGATCGTGAATTGTATGCATTTCGGGTATTCGGATGGCTAATTCGGGGTCCCCACACAGAACTAGTTGTAAACGGTGTTTCAATGCTTAAAACAAGGCCTAGGGATCATACTTTCACTAGTTGACACTTTCAACAATGATAATATAATTGAAAATATAAATATCTTTCTTCACTATGCTACCCCGAATTACTCTCTGGTTAGATAAAAACACTAATCATGTGTAGGGCTATAAAAGAACTCCTTAAAGTTTGCATTCCCCAATCTAGATAGGCCCACACTATCACCTTGAGCGCACTAGACGATTCCAGACAAACACCACAATTCATAGAGACATCCAACTCAAATCATAACTCATGATAAGTATTACTGTAAAATTTAGCCTAAGAGCCACACACAATGCGCACACTGTCAACTTCACATCGTGGGACAAGGTGTCTCCGGAGATTACATTAATAAAAGCAATTGAGTAGCATACTCGATGAAGAGTAACATCTACTTATTCGACTAGATTACAAAGCTCATGATCACATAAAGATCACACCATGGGAGAGAGAGATGAACACATAGCTACCGGTAGAGCCCTCAGCCTCGGGGGAGAACTACTCCCTCCTCATCATGGGAGTCAGCAACGGCGATGAAGATGGTGGTGGAGTTGATGAAGATGGCTGTGGGGGCAATTCCCCATCCCGGCAGGGTGCCGTAACAAAGACTTCTGTCCCCCAAAATTGGTCTTCGATGGCGGCGGCACTGTGGAAGTTTTCGTGGATGGATGCCGGACTATTTAGAGTTTTCGTGTGGAGGCAATTTATAGGCAGAAGGGCGATGTCAGAGGGCACCCGAGGGGCCCACACCATGTGGTGACGTGACCAGAGGTGGGACTGTGCCACCCTATGGTCTGGCCGCCTCCCGACTCTTCTCCGTCTCCCCTTTGGACTCTGTCTTTGTGTCAGCAAAATAGGAACTTCAGCTTTTGTTTCGTCCAATTCTGAGAATATTTCCTTTGGTAAAACTTGGAATAGAAAAATACCAGAAAACAGGAATTGGCACTGTGGCATCATGTTAATAAGTTAGTTCCAGAAAATGCATAAAAATGCGACGAAGTGTAAACAAAACATATAGCAATTGGTGTAAAACAAGCATGGAGCATCAAAAAGTATAGATACGTTTGCAACGTATCAGGATGCTACACGCGGCACATGACTCAATGTTTTCTCTAATTTTCTGAATCCCCTAATCTGGTTGCATGCCCTCTTTTTATATAGGAGGGTAGCCAGGCAAATAATATGGTCCGACTTGAACAAGATACAAACCGACCCATTATGGGTTTAGCCTAACTAGGTGCGCTGGCCTTTAAACAATTTATCTATTGACACAAGACTAAATCATTACATATTGTAGGTCGTCCTGGCGTGCCAATCTTCAACGAGCTGCCCTCATATTGGTGGAGTCCTGAAATTGGGCTTCACCTTCGTCTCTGTGCCCATATCATCCTCCCCCCTTCAAAAAGCATTGTCCCCAATGCGTGAGGGTCTACTCAAAAGGGTGCCATGATATCAACACAATCATCACGCGTCGTCACCGTCTTCAAGCCTTGCCTGCCTTCCACACTGATGACCCACAAGTATAGGGGATCGCAACAATCTTCGAGGGAAGTAAAACCCAAATTTATTGATTCGACACAAGGGGAGCCAAAGAATATTTATAAGCCTTAACAGGTGAGTTGTCAATTCAGCTGCACTTGGAAACAGACTTGCTCACAGTGGTTTATCAGTAGCAATAGTTTTATAGTGGTGACAGTAGTAAAATAGTAGCAGCAATAGTAAAGTAAAGACAGTAATGGTATCAATAGTAAATAGTAGGATTAAATACTGTAGGCATAGGGATGGATGAACGAGCGTTGCATGGACAAGATAATTCATGTAACAATCAAGACATGGGCAATTGCAGATAAATAATGATAATGCATCCTAGTACTAAAGAACCATAGGCATGTGTTCCGTACATAGTCGTACGCGCTCGCAATGAGAAACTTGCACGACATCTTTTGTCCTACCAGCCCGTTTGCAGCGGGGCCTCAAGGGAATCTACTGGTAATTAAGGTACTCCTTTTAATAGAGTACTGGAGCAAAGCATTAACACTCCATGAACACATGTGATCATCACATCACAGCCATCCCCTCCGGTTATCTCAATTATTGTCACTTTGGGGCCTCGGGTTCCAGACAATGATATGTGTAAACAACTTGCAGGTAAGATCAAAAACAACAATTATCATCATAAAACAATAACAAGTTTAGATCTGAGATCATGGCACTCGGGCCCAAAGTGACAAGCATTAAGCACAACAAGTTGCAACAATGTCATAAGCACTAACAATGGATACTAGGCACCATGCCCTAACAATCTCATAGCAATTACATGAATGATCTCATCCAATCCCTACCATCCTCTTCGCCTACAGCAGGAATTACTCACACATGGATAGGGGAATCATGGATGGTTGATGGGAGGCTCGGTGATGATGATGGTGATGATCTCCTGCAAATCCCCATCCCGGCAGGGTGCCAGAATGGACTTTCTAGTTCCGAATCGCGGTTTCTGATGGTGGCGGCGCAGCAGAACTCTATCTGGGAAAAATGTCGAACCCCCAATATTTTCAGGTCAGAGGGTATATGTATGCGGAAGGGGGGCTCGAGGCGATGGCTGGGACGGCCACACCACACCCTGGCGCGGGCCTGGCCTGGTCCATGCCACCAGGTGGTGTGGAGCCCTCCTGGCCCCTCTCCGTCTCGTACTCTGGCTCCGTGTGTCTTCTGGTAAAATAGGATTTTTGCAATATTTTCTGAGATTTTTCCTGAAAGTCAGATTTCTGCACAAAAACAAGACACCAGGGCAATTCTGCTGAAAACAACGTTAGTCCATGTTAGTTGTATCCAAAATACACAAATTAGAGGAGAAACAACAGCAAAAGTGTTCGGGAAAGCAGATACGTTTTGGACGTAGCAACTCCCCCCAAGCTTAGCTTATTGCTTGTCCTCAAGTAATTCAGTTAACAACTAAGTGCAATAAAAGAACTTTCATGAACACATTTGCTTCATAAGATATATATATTCTCACTATATGACCAAGTACTTAAGCAATTCATAATAAGAAGTATGCAGCTAATGTTATCTCGTAGTCATGCAAGCTATGAAAGAGTGCCAACACACTAATAACAAGCAACATGAAACATAAGAAGCTAAAAATTGTAATGCTCATAATAAGATATGAAAGAGTGGTATCTCGCTTGCCTTTATTTGTGGAGCAAAACATAAATGCCAAGGCACCTCTGAAGTCCAAGAGAATACTAGAAGTAGAAATATTAAAGATACAAGCATCAAAGTTATACCACAATTAACCGTGTTCTGGGACAAGCACATTACACTAAGAATGACAGCCATGCTCTCAAGAAGGTGCTTAAAGTTAGAAGATGAAGACTCAACACAAAGTAAAAGAAAGGCCCTTCGCAGAGGGAAGCATGGATTAAACATGTGCTAGAGCTTTTCATTTGTAAAGCAGAGATAAAAATTTGTTTTGAGAGGTGGTTGTTCCTGTCAATGACTGGCAATGGGGTTCTTACTATCTTCCATACTAATCAAGTTTTGAGAGAGATTGACACATTTGTGCTCTTTTATAAAGTTTGGCACTCCTCCCCACTTTTCCTTTCACAAACCATGGCTAGCCGATTCCATCGGGAGCCCACCAACTTTCACATACCATGGAGGAGCGCCTTTTTTCTTTTCTTTTTTCCCTTTTTTCCTTTTTTTGAAATATAACAATATGGAAGATAGCAAATCCAACCACTACGTCCTCATGAGCTAAAAATAGTGGCACAAAAATGAGAAGTATTTGAAAGTTTTGAAAGGTAGCACATGAAAATTTACTTGGAATGGCTTTGAAATACCATGCATAGGAATTTATAGTGGACTCTTTGGAATAACTTGGTTTTTTGGGAGTTGGATGCACGAGAAGTATTCCCTCTCAATACAGGTGAAGGCTAGCAAAAGACTGGGATGCGACAATCGAGAGAGCAGTAACTATCATAATCATGCTTGCGACAAAACAAAATTAATATAGGCATAAAAATGATACAAGAGCTCTGAGGCAAAGTAAATCATCAAGGCTTAATTGACTTTTTGTTCAGTCATATGCATGCTTGAGCATGTGCCAAGTCGATTCAAATGAAACTTTTGGGAGGAGGATACCACATTGTCATATCATTTTATGAATAAAACAATGCAAGCAAACATCTACATGACATGCTAAAAACTATTAGTAAATTGGAACTAATCATATGAGAGCAAGAACTACTAAGCATCCATTAAATAACATACACCTTACACAAACAAACTAAGCACATCCATATAAATGAGTATATGTACAAAAATGAAAACAAATAGAGTTCATACCAGCCTCTCACCACATCTCGAGTTGTCATGAGTCTTCATTATTGCCTTTCACTTGTGTGGCTTGAATAATATGAAGTGATAACCAAGCTCCAATGGAGTCACAGGAGACTGAATCTGTAGCAAACTTTACAAAACCTGAAAAGAACAACAAATATTTTTGGGTTTTCGAATTTAAACACAAGAACAAGAGGAAACAACAAACAAAGAAAAATCTTTTGGATATTTCAAATACCAAACCGAAAATAGAAGACAAAACAAACCAAAACTAGAAAACTAAAGAGGCAAACAAAGAGAAATAATGGAAATATTTTTGGTATTTTGTGTTTTGGAAAGCAGAAATAAGAACAAGAACAACAAAGAGAAAGAAAGTGAAACATGGATATACAAAGTACTGACAAAATATGATGTGTAGATGAGTGAGTTGTCGGCGTACCTCCCCCCAAGCGGAGGCTTTTGGCCTAAATGGAGATCAATCCCAACGCTGGTAATCGCCCCAAGCTGGTGGGTCATCGGTGGCATGATCATAATCAGGCTCTCGTGAAGATGAAGCAGAAGGTCCATAATCAAAATAGGACTGCTGGTATGGGAACTCCCAAATGCTGGAGGGTTGGACAGAATTATCTTCAGTCCCCTCTCCATCCTCGTGTACATGCTGAGGGTGCTCCTCCATGTACGCGTCAAGCTCATCCTCCGTGAGTGACCATCCATTCCTGCCATCAAGGTTAAACAAAAGCGGAGCAGGCAAATGGACTGATCAATCACACTTAACTACTCTCCAGGCTAATTTCTTGAAAAAGGTTATCTCAAAAGACAAGTTGCCCAACCAAGCCTGAGAATAAACAAACTTATGCTGTATCATAGAATTAAGATCAAGCCTCTCTATGGGAACTGAATGTCCAAATCATGCAGTACTATACCATGCAAGGCTAATAAACGAGAAGCAATAAGTCCTCCACAAACTCCCCCTTTCTCGCGGTTAGTAGCAAGACGGAAAGCTATCAAAGCACCCAAATTATAAGTCCTATCCTGTCTCAAAGCAGCTGAAATAAAAGCTAAATCATAAGAGGATAACTTGTTTGCAGTCTTCCTAGCAAGAACACACTTGGCAATAAAATAGGCAAAATATCGAATGGATGGGAAATGAATACTCCGAATTTTATCACTCTCTTCTGAGAAGCTTCTTCCTTGGCAAATCTCTTCATACAAGTCCATCAATGTCCTGGGTTGCTCCTTTATCTTTTCGCGTGATCCCCACTATGGTACTCTAATAGCTACATAGAAAACATCAAAGGGCAAGTCCACAGTTTTATTGTAAATTTTATAATGAACCATGGGATTAGGCAAAGACCAACTGAATCTAAAATCCTGCACCACAGACATGGTTAGTTTAGCATATTGGTGAGGTTCACCATCAACAAAATGTTCCAATCCTGCATTAGAGATTAGAGTTTGGAAATCCTACAAAATCCCCGTAGCACTCATGAATTCCGAGCATGGATAGATAGAGGGAAAGACTCCCTCTTCACGGTGGACTTTCATAACTTGATGCACCTCTAACTCTTGTTGGATAAGTTGATATTCATTCTCCTCCATCTCTGAAATTTTTAATCAAACCTCATAAAAAATGATTTTGAGACAAACAAATGAGGGAGACTACTATAAGGAGTTGCAAGAGAGCTAACATGCATCAAGATAACTTATCTAAGCAATAGAACAAGCATGCAAACTCATTTAACCTGTCACCTATAGTGCTAAAATACTCAAGAAATACTCTACGAAACAAAATTCTACTTGGACAATCAAAGGAGTCACATACTAGAGAACAAATGCTCCAAATCTCAGCAGCAAAGATGGGTTGAGCAAGGAGATCGAAAATCTCAAGCAAGAACAGCAAGAACTCATGTTTGAGCTATGGAGTGAAGATATTTCAGGAGAGAGAGTGAAGTGGCTGGTGGAGAGGTAAGTGGAGGGCCAGGGGGCCACACCATGCCACGGCGTGGCCTGGCCGTGGCCGCGCCACCATGTGGTGTGGTGGCATGGTGGGTCCCCCTGAGGTGTCCCATGTGCCTCTCTGCCCCAAATTTGACATAAAAATTTAAAAAGAATTTCCTGGAATTTTTCGAGAAACTTTATTTTCGAGGATTTTTCAAAAATTGACAAAAGATTAAAAACTCGGGAAAACGAATATTGAACGATAGAAAGCAAATCCAAACCAAGTCCACAGCAGCTCTAAGATACCCTAATATGCAACTAAACCGCGGAAACAAAAGTGAACAAGGTGGAAACATGAGTACACAAAAGTAAATGCAGTGAAAACATAGTTTCATTCATTCAAAAACCGCTTTTGTTAACAAAGGTTGATCAAGTCTTGTTACCAAACCAATTTTCTATGAAACAAAACTTTGCATTTCACTAAATGATTATGTTACCTCGACCTTGATAGGCATAGTCCCAACCATAACAATTTTATATTCTTCCTTGGGCTTTAGCCTTGAACAATAAATTTCTCCAACTTTGATGGTCTCAATATTTTTGATTGAGTTTAGACCATATTTTCTATCAATCTTCTTGGGAAAATAAACCATGTGCTCTTTATCATTGCAATTAAAAGTTACTTTCCCTTGGTTGCAATCAATAACAGCACTGCAGTGTTTAAAAAGGTCTCCCAAGAATAATAGACATATTATCATCTTCAGGCATTTCCAACACAACAAAGTCAATTAATATCAAATAATTATTAGCCACTTGAACAAGAACATTCTCACATATACCAATAGGAATAGTAGTAGACTTATCAGCCATTTGCAAAGATATATCAGCCGATATCAATTTTTCTAGATCAAGTCTCTTATAGAGAGAAAAAGGCATGACACTAACTCCGGCTCCCAAATCACACAAAGCAGTTCTAACATAGTTATTTTTAATAGATCAAGGAATAGTTGGTATACCTGGATCTCCAAGCTTTTCTGAAACCTTACCATCAAAAGAATAATTAGCAAGCAAGGTGGAAATTTCCTCACTAGGAATCTTCCTTTTGTTAGAAACAATATCTTTTATATACTTTGAATAAGGAGGCATTTTAATAGCTTCAGTCAAAGGAATTTGCAAAAATAAAGGTTTCATCCATTCACAAAACCTGTTATAGTGTTCTTCTTCCTTGGATTTATGTTTCTTACCAGGAAAAGGCATTGGTTTTTGCACCCAAGGTTCTCTCTCACTACCATGTTTAGTGGCAATGAAATCTTCCTTGGTGTACTTTTCATTCTTAGCAAGCTTTTCTGGTTCCTCCTCAACTTCTTCTTTATCAGAAGCATTACTGTTTTTAGTTTCAGCATCAAAAATAGAAATACTATTAGGATCCTTACCTGTTTCGGAAGATTCTGCAACCGTTTTATGCTTCTTCTTCTTTTTCTTGGAAAGAGTATCATTACCTACAGCACATTGAGAATCCTGCTCGATCCTCTTAGGATGTCCTTCAGGATATAAAGGATCCTGAGTAGAAGCACCACTTCTAGTGCTTATTTCACAAGCATATTTTTCTTTAGAAGCATTAACTAGCAAGTCTTTTTGCACCTTAGTGAGCTGATCAATTTGAGTCTGAACCATTTGAAAATGTTTAACAAGCATCTTCACATCATTGGAGGTTCTCTCCACAATATCCTGCAACTTGTTAATAGCTCTAGAATTCTCCAACAAATGATTCTGCACCCTCTTATTAAAGTTATCTTGCTTGACAATAAAATTATCAAACTCATCTAAGCATTGATCAGGAGGTTTAGAGTAAGGAATATCTCTATTATCAAAGCGTTGGAGAGAGTGTACCTCAATAGTAGATGAGTGAGGGATTGGCTTACATAGTTCTTCTATAGGTGGTAGATTCTTTACATCTTCAGATTTAATACCCTTCTCCTTAAGAGATCTCTTGGCTTCTCTCATCACTTCATCATTTAATTCAATCATTCCTCTCTTCTTTGGTGTTGGCGCTGGTGTTGGCTCAGCCATGGTCCAATCATCATAATTCTGGCTTATTTTAGCCATTAATTCTTCAGCTTCAGCACAATTTTTTTTCCTGAAAACACAACTAGCACAACTATCCAGATATGCCTTAGATTCATCAGTTAGTCCATTATAAAATATATCAAAGAGTTCATTTTTAGGAAATGGCTCTCCAGGCAGTGCTCTAATTAAAGAACAAAACCTTGCCCATGATTCAGGTAGTTTCTCTCCTTTTACCTGCTCAAAGTCAAAGATTTTCTACAAAGCAGCATGTTGAGCACTAGCAGGAAAATATTTCTGAAAGAAAGCATTAACCAAAGCAGTAGGACTATCAATAGATCCAGGAGACAAATTATTAAACCAAGCTTTAGCTGCACCTTTCAACGAGAAAGGAAAAATCTTAGCAACAAAGTAAGTATGTAGCTTAATATCATCAGAAAATAAATTACTCAAAGCAGAGAGCTCATTCATATGTCCCATAGCACTTTCATTTTCAGTACCACAAAAAGGTTCTTTCTCAACAATATATATGTAAGATAAATCCAAAGAGAAATCATAATCCTTATCACTAATGTTTATGGGAGACATAGCAAACTTAGCATCAGGAGACAACTTATATCTAACAGCACGTCTTGCAAGAAGATCTCTAATAGCACCAGCATCACTAGTAGCATGAAACTCATCAATAAAATCATCATCGAGCTCAATATAAGCTTCCTCAAGTGAACTAACAGGTGTAACAGTAGTGTTCCCCATTTGCTTAGTCCTAGCAATTGTAGCATCTAAAAAGGAACCTAACGAACCACTCTCATCAAGCATAGTAGAAGCATCATCAAAATTATCAAAAGCATTTTCAAACTCAGCAGAAGTAGTAGCATGTGCATGTGGTGGTGTAAGCAACTTATTCATCACAGATGATGAATCAAGAGCAACAGAGGTGTTCAGAGTTGTACCTCTTCTTGTAGTGGATGGCAATATAGGAAACTTTCCATCACGAGGTTTACCCATGATGAATGGCTTGCAGCGAACAATATGAATCCCAAGTGAACTTACAAATAAAGCTATGCTCCCTGGCAATGTCGCCAGAAAATAGTCTTGATGACCCACAAGTATAGGGGATCGCAACAGTCTTCGAGGGAAGTAAAACCCAAATTTATTGATTTGACACAAGGGGAGCCAAAGAATATTTATAAGCCTTAACAGATGAGTTGTCAATTCTGCTGCACTTTGAAATAGACTTGCTCGCAGTGGTTTATCAGTAGCAACAGTTTTATAGTGGTGACAGTAGTAAAATAGTAGCAGCAATAGTAAAGTAAAGACAGTAATGGTATCAATAGTAAACAGTAGGATTAAATACTGTAGGCATTGGGATGGATGAACGGGTGTTGCATGGACAAGATAATTCATGTAATAATCAAGACATGGGCAATTGCAGATAAATAATGATAAACCATCCTAGTACTAAACAACCATAGGCATGTATTCCGTATATAGTCGTACGTTCTCGGAATGAGAAACTTGCACGACATCTTCTGTCCTACCAGCCTATTTGCAGCGGGGTGATACGTCTCCAACGTATCTATAATTTTTGATGCTCCATGCTTGTTTTTACACCATTTGCCTACTGTTTCGTTACACTTCGTGGCACTTTTCTGCATTTTCCGGAACTAACCTACTAACAAGTCGCCACAGTGCCAGTTCCCTGTTTTCTGCTGTTTTTGTGTTTCAGAAAAGCTACACAGGAAATATTCTAGGAATTGGATGAAACAAGTTCCTGAAGTCTTATTTTTCCCAAAAGCTTCCAGAGATCCGAAGAGGAGTAGGAGGGGGGCCACGAGGGCCCCACACACCAGGGCGGTGTGGCCCAGCCCC